>CAEFZY010010270.1:0-73403 GCA_903066815.1 Brachyrhaphis roseni
CATCCTGCAGCATCCAGCTCTTCTGATATGAATCCCAGAAGTCTGAGTTGCAGCTTGGCAGTGAAAAAGTTTCTCCAAAGAGCAACAAACCACCAAAATCTGGAGCACAGCGCCATCTGCTGAGCTAATCCAAGGATCCAACCACAGAAACAAACCCAGATATTCTGGAACAATAAGGAAGCATCAAACTAAGATTCCTGAAACAATTTTAAACAATCCAGCATTCAGTAAAAACAATCTATTCATGAGAAAGATTTCTTAATTTTTATAGGATGTCTGGAGCATTAAAGCATTAAATGACAGGATGAGGTTTAGACTTCTTATCTGTGGGTTTCTCATTCTCTTTTCTTCTAAAATGCTCCTGCTGTTCTGTTTCTTCTCATCCTGAAACTACAACTTTCCTGCTCTGTGCAGGAACAGCAGCGGTAAAACCAGATTGCTGGGCACCAGCAGCCAAACCCCCGAGTCCATCAGTCCACACAGATATTCTGAATCAACTAAAATTAAATTCTTAACCCCGACACAAAGCAGAATACCCAGCATCCTCAGGGCCAGAGTGACGGTTATGGCTAAAATCATGTTGAAGGCTTTTTTCTTTGACTGGTCGGGGTTCTGCTGGTTCCCACTAGCGCCCCCTGGCTTTGGACGCCTCAGGAAATGCAGGACAGACAGACAGCAAAACAACGTAACAATGAAGCACATGGCCAAACAAGGCAGCAGCACATTTGTTGGGACGTTCGGTAGATGCATTGTAATTAAAGCAGACAACCCAGAACTTATCAGCCACACGGCCGCCGTGTTGATGTTCCTGACTCTCACTTTGACCGCCTCCCTCAGGTTCATGTAGGCGACGGCATGAACCACGGCCGCGTAGCGCTCCACGCAGGTCAGGACGTGGAAAAAGGTCTGATTGGGAATAACGAAGCTTAGCAGATACACTCCCATCAGGAACATTGCCTGAGATTCCAGGTGGCTTCCCGAAACGACTAAACCTGATCCGAAGACATCCAAAATCCCAACGATCGTCATCTGGTAGGTGAAGAAGTCGGAGTGGCTGATTGCTGCGCCTGCAGCAGCTGATGGCTGACGCCGCCATCGCTGGAAACCCAGGCAGAGGATGAAGACGTAGAGCGGGAGCAGCAGCAGGTTGGTGAAGGCGTACGCCGTGTAGACGACCTTGAATGCTACAGAAAACTTGCATCCTGGCAAAAAGTGACTGACGGAGACATTGGAGGTGTTGGAGAGAGGAAGGACGACTGAAGGGACAAACATAAAGATGAGGGACATGGTCTGTGAAAAGATGAGAAAATAAACAGAAATGAAACAACAGAAATATGGAAAAGACTTTTAATCAACAGTAAAAACGTTTGTCATCCTCCAGGTTTGGTCCAAACCCAACAGGAAACTGGTTTGTGTATTCTGAATAACACTGAGAATTAGAAGTTAGTGACACAAATATTAATGTTGCACAGTAATAATTATTGATTATAGCGCTGTATATCCAAACAAACTGCATGGTGGGTCTGGTGACCTTCAGGGTGTCGAGGAAAAATGACCTCATGAACTGAACAGGAGAAACAAACAACTGAGTAGCTTCACTAAATGAAGAATAATATTGTTTTAACCAACAATTCACAAGTTTCATAAGTTTTATTTTGACAGAAACTGATTGGGAATCATGTTTCTTTTGCCTGAATTTTGTTATTATTATAAGTTAATTTCCTATTTGTTTCTAAAACACCAATATTTTCATATAACTTTATATTTTGATTGATGTTTTGATCAGTTACTCAAGACTTGAGTCACATTTGTACCAAATATTGTTTTACTTCAGTGAAGATGTGAAGTAATGCTGCTCTTACTCTGTCCACTGTTGCATTAATATATATTTTCTTAAAACAAGAACATTTTTAAAAAATCATGAAATAATGAACAAATTCAAGTGTAATATTATTAATTCATTCATTTAAAACTCTCACAGGTAAAAGTCTGTTGAATATTATGACTGTTTTTCAGTCGCCTTCTGCATCTTCATGTATTTCTGTTACCATGATGTTGATGTAAATTTGATTTAAAAAGCCCATAAATCTGCACCAAACTTCTCATTCTTAGTGTTGCTATAGCTACAAAGACGTTTTCATGCACATATTGTTATAAAATAAATCCACAGATGTCCTAAAACTATTTCAAACAACCAGCTCAATAAAAAATAAATTTTCTCTCTAATGGAACTAAATGCATCCAGATCAGTTTAAACTCTCAATATTTGATCATTTTCAGTCAAATTTAACTACAGATTAGTTAAATAGAAAATGAGTGAAACGTTAAAACTGTCTTTAGATGATTGAATGTAATTGTTTCAAACCTTCCCTGCAGTAAAACGTCCAATCAGATGAAAACTCTTCTCTGCACCGTCTGGCATGGAGTCGATTCCCGTCCAACATTTATTGATTAAACAGGTTGAGTGATAAACAACATCCTGGTTTTGTTTATGAAACCACAAATGACCGACTACTCAGTTTCTGAAGAGATGATTTGAATATGGAGCAGAATCTCCTAACGACCCGATTTCATTACTGCTGACCTGATAAAGGTCAGAAATGTCGTTCCATCTCCAGATATGATCCGGTTGGATTCAGATCTTGATTTTTACTCGTCTCAGGCCGGACTGAGCTGGAAGCTGCTGATGACCAAAACATTTTGTCAAAGTGAAGAAGGTGAAACGTGAAGCAGCTTCTGTTCACAGGGATGTCAGACGATTATTGATGATGGATTTGTGCAAAACATACAAGACCTTTAGTTCTTTGCATGTTCCAATCATCTAATGGACAGAGACAGATTGACCTGCTTCTGATGCTATGAACTGATATTATTATTATTCAAGAGTTCATTCATGAAAACAAAAGGGATAAAACTCAGGAAAGTCTTGACAATCTGCATAATATTTAATAAAGATCCTGGCAGCGAGGAGTAAAGAAACAGTCTGTGGATATGATTGGCTGTGCTGGTTGCTGAGCAACCAAATGAAGTTATGATCTTTTAAGGCTGCGGTTTGGTAAACAAACCGCTGCCATCATGTTGACTGATGAGGAGAAGGAAAGCTAATGGCTAATAGCGACGTGATGAATGTTAGGCAGCTGGTTTAGCTAATGAGCCTGAATGATGCTAAGGACAACCTGAAGGTGTGAGAACAATTTACACTGAAGTTACAAGTTGTTAAAAGTTTTAATCCTGTAAGAGGAGGGGCTGTTTGATCAATTTAATTGAACAGAAATTAACAAGTTTTTTCCTTTTTCATCCAGATAAAAGAATAATGTTTCACATTCTTCCAAAATGTCTCCTGCATTGTGGTTGTTTTCCAGCTCAGCTAGATTTACTCTTCCATTAAAGCTCACAGAAATAGTTTTTAAATCACTTTTTAAACCAGTTTTGAAGTTTCTACCAGGAGCAGGAAAGTGACCTCATGTCAGATGCTAAGCTAAACTTGGATAATGAATGCTAACATGTGGATATTTGAAAAGTGTTAAGAAGTAATCCAGACAGTTTTCATCCAGGTTGGTTTTATTTGAAAAATAAAATACTGAACACAAAACATTGTCTGTTTTGTGTTCAGTGGAGTCGATTGCTCCATCCTGCAGTGGATGCTGCAGGATGGAGCATCCTGCAGCATCCTGCTCCATCCTGCAGCATCCTGCTGCATCCCGCAGCATCCAGCTCCGTCCTGCAGCATCCTGCAGCATCCAGCTCTTCTGATATGAATCCCAGAAGTCTGAGTTGCAGCTTGGCAGTGAAAAAGTTTCTCCAAAGAGCAACAAACCACCAAAATCTGGAGCACAGCGCCATCTGCTGAGCTAATCCAAGGATCCAACCACAGAAACAAACCCAGATATTCTGGAACAATAAGGAAGCATCAAACTAAGATTCCTGAAACAATTTTAAACAATCCAGCATTCAGTAAAAACAATCTATTCATGAGAAAGATTTCTTAATTTTTATAGGATGTCTGGAGCATTAAAGCATTAAATGACAGGATGAGGTTTAGACTTCTTATCTGTGGGTTTCTCATTCTCTTTTCTTCTAAAATGCTCCTGCTGTTCTGTTTCTTCTCATCCTGAAACTACAACTTTCCTGCTCTGTGCAGGAACAGCAGCGGTAAAACCAGATTGCTGGGCACCAGCAGCCAAACCCCCGAGTCCATCAGTCCACACAGATATTCTGAATCAACTAAAATTAAATTCTTAACCCCGACACAAAGCAGAATACCCAGCATCCTCAGGGCCAGAGTGACGGTTATGGCTAAAATCATGTTGAAGGCTTTTTTCTTTGACTGGTCGGGGTTCTGCTGGTTCCCACTAGCGCCCCCTGGCTTTGGACGCCTCAGGAAATGCAGGACAGACAGACAGCAAAACAACGTAACAATGAAGCACATGGCCAAACAAGGCAGCAGCACATTTGTTGGGACGTTCGGTAGATGCATTGTAATTAAAGCAGACAACCCAGAACTTATCAGCCACACGGCCGCCGTGTTGATGTTCCTGACTCTCACTTTGACCGCCTCCCTCAGGTTCATGTAGGCGACGGCATGAACCACGGCCGCGTAGCGCTCCACGCAGGTCAGGACGTGGAAAAAGGTCTGATTGGGAATAACGAAGCTTAGCAGATACACTCCCATCAGGAACATTGCCTGAGATTCCAGGTGGCTTCCCGAAACGACTAAACCTGATCCGAAGACATCCAAAATCCCAACGATCGTCATCTGGTAGGTGAAGAAGTCGGAGTGGCTGATTGCTGCGCCTGCAGCAGCTGATGGCTGACGCCGCCATCGCTGGAAACCCAGGCAGAGGATGAAGACGTAGAGCGGGAGCAGCAGCAGGTTGGTGAAGGCGTACGCCGTGTAGACGACCTTGAATGCTACAGAAAACTTGCATCCTGGCAAAAAGTGACTGACGGAGACATTGGAGGTGTTGGAGAGAGGAAGGACGACTGAAGGGACAAACATAAAGATGAGGGACATGGTCTGTGAAAAGATGAGAAAATAAACAGAAATGAAACAACAGAAATATGGAAAAGACTTTTAATCAACAGTAAAAACGTTTGTCATCCTCCAGGTTTGGTCCAAACCCAACAGGAAACTGGTTTGTGTATTCTGAATAACACTGAGAATTAGAAGTTAGTGACACAAATATTAATGTTGCACAGTAATAATTATTGATTATAGCGCTGTATATCCAAACAAACTGCATGGTGGGTCTGGTGACCTTCAGGGTGTCGAGGAAAAATGACCTCATGAACTGAACAGGAGAAACAAACAACTGAGTAGCTTCACTAAATGAAGAATAATATTGTTTTAACCAACAATTCACAAGTTTCATAAGTTTTATTTTGACAGAAACTGATTGGGAATCATGTTTCTTTTGCCTGAATTTTGTTATTATTATAAGTTAATTTCCTATTTGTTTCTAAAACACCAATATTTTCATATAACTTTATATTTTGATTGATGTTTTGATCAGTTACTCAAGACTTGAGTCACATTTGTACCAAATATTGTTTTACTTCAGTGAAGATGTGAAGTAATGCTGCTCTTACTCTGTCCACTGTTGCATTAATATATATTTTCTTAAAACAAGAACATTTTTAAAAAATCATGAAATAATGAACAAATTCAAGTGTAATATTATTAATTCATTCATTTAAAACTCTCACAGGTAAAAGTCTGTTGAATATTATGACTGTTTTTCAGTCGCCTTCTGCATCTTCATGTATTTCTGTTACCATGATGTTGATGTAAATTTGATTTAAAAAGCCCATAAATCTGCACCAAACTTCTCATTCTTAGTGTTGCTATAGCTACAAAGACGTTTTCATGCACATATTGTTATAAAATAAATCCACAGATGTCCTAAAACTATTTCAAACAACCAGCTCAATAAAAAATAAATTTTCTCTCTAATGGAACTAAATGCATCCAGATCAGTTTAAACTCTCAATATTTGATCATTTTCAGTCAAATTTAACTACAGATTAGTTAAATAGAAAATGAGTGAAACGTTAAAACTGTCTTTAGATGATTGAATGTAATTGTTTCAAACCTTCCCTGCAGTAAAACGTCCAATCAGATGAAAACTCTTCTCTGCACCGTCTGGCATGGAGTCGATTCCCGTCCAACATTTATTGATTAAACAGGTTGAGTGATAAACAACATCCTGGTTTTGTTTATGAAACCACAAATGACCGACTACTCAGTTTCTGAAGAGATGATTTGAATATGGAGCAGAATCTCCTAACGACCCGATTTCATTACTGCTGACCTGATAAAGGTCAGAAATGTCGTTCCATCTCCAGATATGATCCGGTTGGATTCAGATCTTGATTTTTACTCGTCTCAGGCCGGACTGAGCTGGAAGCTGCTGATGACCAAAACATTTTGTCAAAGTGAAGAAGGTGAAACGTGAAGCAGCTTCTGTTCACAGGGATGTCAGACGATTATTGATGATGGATTTGTGCAAAACATACAAGACCTTTAGTTCTTTGCATGTTCCAATCATCTAATGGACAGAGACAGATTGACCTGCTTCTGATGCTATGAACTGATATTATTATTATTCAAGAGTTCATTCATGAAAACAAAAGGGATAAAACTCAGGAAAGTCTTGACAATCTGCATAATATTTAATAAAGATCCTGGCAGCGAGGAGTAAAGAAACAGTCTGTGGATATGATTGGCTGTGCTGGTTGCTGAGCAACCAAATGAAGTTATGATCTTTTAAGGCTGCGGTTTGGTAAACAAACCGCTGCCATCATGTTGACTGATGAGGAGAAGGAAAGCTAATGGCTAATAGCGACGTGATGAATGTTAGGCAGCTGGTTTAGCTAATGAGCCTGAATGATGCTAAGGACAACCTGAAGGTGTGAGAACAATTTACACTGAAGTTACAAGTTGTTAAAAGTTTTAATCCTGTAAGAGGAGGGGCTGTTTGATCAATTTAATTGAACAGAAATTAACAAGTTTTTTCCTTTTTCATCCAGATAAAAGAATAATGTTTCACATTCTTCCAAAATGTCTCCTGCATTGTGGTTGTTTTCCAGCTCAGCTAGATTTACTCTTCCATTAAAGCTCACAGAAATAGTTTTTAAATCACTTTTTAAACCAGTTTTGAAGTTTCTACCAGGAGCAGGAAAGTGACCTCATGTCAGATGCTAAGCTAAACTTGGATAATGAATGCTAACATGTGGATATTTGAAAAGTGTTAAGAAGTAATCCAGACAGTTTTCATCCAGGTTGGTTTTATTTGAAAAATAAAATACTGAACACAAAACATTGTCTGTTTCAGTCCAGCATTTATCCACCTCACATTCTGATCAATAACATTTTATTAGTAAAGTAGAATTGATCTTCCATCCATCTACATTTCAGTCTTTGCTTAATCATCTATTACAGACAAACCTGATATTATTTCTATGTTTATGCATAATTGTACAGCAAGAACTCAGATTCCAGTAATTAGTTTCATGAGACGTGACTCAAGGTCTGACGTTCCATTCCTGACACGTTAGCTTCCCATTCCTGTGCAGAAACAGCAGCGGTAGAACCAGACTGCTTGGCAAACACAACCAGAACCCGGTTAGAAAGATTTCACAATGCTTTTCTGCTCTGTAGTTTGGATGCAGGATGGCCATGGAGGCGCTCTGCCCAGAAAACCTCAGCACCAGCGTGGCGGTTATGGCCAGGATGGTGTGGAACGCCCTCCATTTTCTCTGATCCGTCTTCATTCCCGAGGAGATCAGGACACAGAAGACAGACAGGCTGCAGAAACCCACATTAATGATGATGAAGGTGAAGGTGGTGAAGTGCACTGTGGTGGGGAACTGTGGGTATAACACAGGAACCAAAGCAAACAGCCCGCAGTTCAGCAGCCAGGCAACAGCAATGCAGACGTTCCTGACTCTGGTTCCCTGTGACTTCTTCAGCTTCATGTAGATTATGGGGTGAACCACAGCCAGATAGCGCTCCATGCAGGTCAGACAGTGAAACATAGTCTGTGCAGGCGCACCAAAGGAGACAAAGTAATAACCAAACACCATGACGGCTGTTCTGCAGGTTCCAACGCCACAAGCGAAAGAAAAAAAGCCAAAAGAAGAGAGGCTCTCTGTTACAGCCATCCAGTAGGTGAAGACGTCCGTGTGGCTGTTCCGTCCTGCAGCCGGCCTGTTGGAGCGCCATCTCTGGAAACCCATCCAGAGGATGAAGAGGTACAGAGGGAGGATGAGGAGGAGGTTGGTGAGGGTGTAGCAGTAGAAATGGATGAGATGGTTGATGTCGCTGAAGCAGGAGAATGTGATAGGATGGAGGGAAGCGTTAATGGAGCAGAAGATGCTGGAAGAGGAGTTCATGGTGGATGAAAAGACGTTTCCACCCTGGAGATGAAACAGTAACAGACGAGTTTTATTGACCCTTTGCAATAAAACTCAAAGGACCTTTTGACGTCCGCCCACTCCGCCATGACGGACGTCAAAACAACCGGTGGCTCCTTTAAAGCTAAAAACAGACAGTCAATATCGCTTTTACTTAGTAGACTTCATTTTAAAAATGGCTGTAGGATGCTGCGCACTGCCAAAAACAAAACTTGTCATTTTAATTTATAACTTCTATTGCGGAAAGATGATGGGCAGAACTATTCTATTCTATGTTCATATACTTTATAAGCAAGTATGAAGATGATCGCCAATATCGCATTATGGAGAAGGTGAGTCTAACCATTGGTAACCATGGAGACAGTGCCGCACCGTCATGTAGCCTAGCATGTATGGAAAAAAACTGGTTAGCATCTCTTTTGTTCGGTTTTAATGCTGCTCGGGTTTAAGGGGAAACTCTGTTTATGACATATTAATATAAATCATGTGGCATGAATTCAGGCAAAGTCGGTAATTTGGTCAACATGTCAGGAGGAGAAGATATGGGTCGGTTTCTAAGCTAGCTGTTTCTAAGCTAGCTGTTTCTATGCTAGCTGTTTCTATGCTAGCTGTTTCTATGCTAGCTGTTTCTAAGCTAGCTGTTTCTATGCTAGCTGTTTTTAAGCTAGCTGTTTCTATGCTAGCTGTTTTTAAGCTAGCTTTTTTTATGCTAGCTGTTTCTATGCTAGCTGTTTCTAAGCTAGGTGTTTCTATGCTAGCTGTTTCTATGCTAGCTGTTTCTATGCTAGGTGTTTCTATGCTAGCTGTTTCTATGCTAGCTGTTTCTAAGCTAGCTGTTTCTAACTTTAGTAAATCCCGCCGTCTGTGAGCCCAACCAGGTGAGTTACCTTCACAGACAAATTATCTCGACTCCGACAAGTAAAATCCATTAATAAACTGGCAAAAGCAACTTAGGAAAACAATTTTAATCCTCTGTTCAATACTCCCATCCCTCACTTCCAACATGGCGCCTCCAGTGATTCAGTGACGTCTTTGCAAAGGGTCAATATTTTTAAAATGCATTTTGGCAGGAGGAAGTGGTTTCAGTTGGGAGGAACAGAAAACTCTTGGTAATTTTCAAAGAAAAGTCCTGCCGTTCTACACATTCTATAAATATAGGAATTAAACAGACTGACCTGGTGAGCAGAGTTTGATTTCTTGCTGCTGGCTGAGTTCAGCAGACGGCCGGTTGAATAGCAGGTTTTAGTTCATCAGTAGATTTTAACTAATGGGAGGGAAACTGACAAACTGACAGCTTATTTGCATGATGCAAACTTTGTGATTTATTGTAACTTTTCTATGTATGTTTGTTTTTTCTCCAGGAATCATAAAAAGCACTGGTGAGTTATGAATTTGATTTATTGTCTGTTTCTGGACTTTATTTCATATCAAGCTGTCAGGATGTTTGTTCTTATGATGCTGTAAAAACAGTTTTAATATGACATGAAAAGTAACTTTTTCTGAACTATAGCTTCATAAAGAATTACTTCCAAAGCTTTTAGGTTTATCTTTACATTTACATCTTTACAATAACTGAAGCTATTGATATGAAGTCACAACAAAACATTTATTACAGAAGTTATTATTACTAACTTTTCATAAAAGAGGTTTTTTGCTATGATAAACCAGAATAAGACGTACAGCTTCATCAGTTCTGCAGTGTGTAATATTCTGATGATTAAGTGAGTCTGAAAGGTTTTTAATGCCTGAACAACATGGCCGACAACCAAGGTGAGCAAAAACAACCAGCTTATTTTCAACCAGCAGACAACAAACAGCCGTCTGTCTGAGGAAAATGAATTTCAGCATTAGTGAGATAATCTCTTCTCTTCCCTGCCATCACTGGACATCCATTAAAAAATGATGAGTATTAGTATTAGAAAGTCCAAAATAAACAGAAACTTTGCTGTTTATTGTTTGCAAATCAGTAAAGATCCTCCATTTTGTTTTTAGTTCTGGAAAATCAATAGCTAAGATTTTAGTTGTACTAATTCTAAGAGCTGCAATTTAATTTTGACATTAATTTTTATGTTCTGTAACATTCTTATGTACCGTATTTGTTTTTACAGTTGTCCATGTTTTATTTTATTTTTGTATGTTTCCTGCTTTAAATAAAGTTATCGGGAGAAAAAAAGAGCGCAAACATAAGGAGAGGAAATGGAACTGCTCACTTCAAAATAAGAGCATGAACATGAACAGTTTGCTAACCAGAACTTCAACACAGATGTCGAACTTTATTCAACTCAAAGTTTGCAAAACAGCCAAGTAAATTAGCGCTTTAGAAAAGATCTGGGAAAAGCTTAGTGCGTTTTTAAAGTTAGCAAAAATGCTAACATGCTAAGTGAAAAATTAACTATGCTGCTAGCGCATTAGCGGATTAACATGTGTCCGCCTGTGGTCAACGAAATATCATAACTTTCTTCATGAAAAACAAATGTTTCCAAATGCCTGTTTTCATTTGGAAACATTTGAACTTATCCCAAACGAGGAATAAGTGGAGCGATCAGAACCTCTGCACTAAGTGGAGACTAGGCTTATTGGTACCACCTAGTGGTACACCATGGGTCGGTTCGGTTCGGTTCGGTTCGGTTTGGGCAGTGGAAATGCTTCTAAAACCTTAAAGTACTGATCCACACCGACCCGAACCGCTTGGCAGAAACAAGGCATTAGTAGTAAATGATGAATCTTGTCACATTTAACAACTTTTTTGTTTTGTTTTTAGCAGACTCTTAGACAAGACATGACTTGTACTCTCTACATTAGTGATATTCGATATCATCGATTTCCTTCCCTTTGAAGCTGGTATCAGCAGTAACTGTCTGGTACCGATACTATGTGCAAACATTTCATTTGCCTGATAACGCTCAAAAAAGTAATTCAAATCTTCGCTTCCTAAAAAAGAACAAGCCATCACTCTAATGTATTCATGTTAAAATCAGAAGTATATTGAGCTAGCAGCCTCATTTACTACAGCTAGGCTATTTTAGCAACGGCAGAAAATCGTAGCAAAATATGTCAACAAAACTTTAAATCCTTTTAAGCTCTTTAGTTATTTATGTGAGAATTGATCTTAAAGGTCTGCTATCTGAAGTACCGATATTTCTCCAGATCTCACTGTTACATTCTTCCAGTTCCTCCTGAAACATGGCAGCTTCCCGGCCTTGTGCAGAAACAGCAGAGGTAAAACTAAACTGCTGGGGACGGTCAGCCACAGCGCTGAATCCATAAACGTGCACAGATGTTCTGGATCTATTGAAATCATATCACTGAGGCCGAAAGACACAAAATATCCAACTATTCTCAACAGCAGTGTCACAGTTATGGCCAGTATCATGTTGAAGGCCCGGAGCTTTGCCTGGTCCACTCGCTGCCTCGGCCCTGGGCGCCTCAGAAAACGGAGCACTGCCAGGCAGCAGAGCATGGTGATGAGGAAGCAGACGGCCAGGAAGGGCAGCAGAGGAGCGGTGGGGAAGTCAGGCAGGTACAGCTTCAGTAAACCCAACCACCCGAAGCACAGCAGCCAGACGGACGCCGTGCTGACGTTCCTGACTCTGACTTTGATGGATTCGCTCCACTGGACGTACTTGACGGCATGAACGACGGCCAGGTAGCGCTCCACACAGGTCAGGACATGAAAGGAGCTCTGGCCGGGAAAAATGATGCAGAACAGAAACACCCCTGACAGGACCACTGCCTCATTCTCCATGTGGGTTCCCACAACATAAACCACGGAGCCCAGAACCCCAGTAACCTCCACCGCTACCATCTGGAAGGTGAAGAAGTCGGAGCGGCCTGACGGCGCCAGGCGCTGACGCCTCCACTGCTGGAAACCCAAGAAGAGGACGAAGGCGTAGAGCGGGAGGAGGGAAACGTTGATGAAGGCGTAGGTGGTGAGGATGGCCATGTTCTCAGGAGAGTTCAGGCACCCGACGTGGAAATCCTCAGCAGAGGAGTTGGAGGAGGAGAAGAGCCGAGGAACCACTGAGTGGAACCATGAAGAGTTGATGGACATCACCTCTGGAGGAAAGATTAAAAACATGGAAGGATTTAGTTCACTGTGGAAACTAAAAACTGCTGGGAAATATCAAAGTGTTTGGTATTTAAACCACATTCATGCCTGGACAACCTTTACAATTTTATAAGTTGCTAATTGTTTACAAACCCAGAAGATTCACTTGAGTCATAAAATAGATTTAATTACCATCAGAAACATGTTTATGACAAAGATGCATCAAAATCTACAATATAAGGTTCATGCTAAAAAAGGAAATAATAAAATTAACAGTCATATTATGAAAATAAAGTCACAATATTTTGATGATAAATTCAAAATGTTACAAGAACAAAGTCGTACAAGAATATTGTCGTAATATTACCAGAATAAAATCATAATATTAACAGAATAAGATTTAAATATTACTATGATAAGTCATTATATAATGAGAATAAAGTTGTAATATTTACGTTATTCCTGTAACATTATGACTTTATTCTTGTACGATTTTATTCTGGTAATTTTATTTTTTATTATCTTAGCATGGCTATAATAATAATAATAAACAGCTCTAACTGTGAAAGGAGTCTGAACTGGTCAGACTTTGGTTTATTAATATCTGATATTTTCCATCCCAATAATAAAAGCATCAGATTAATACATAAATACTTTGATTAAAGTCACTTCATGCAGCTCAGTTCGTCACAATTTTAATCAAATTTACTTCAATTCTGATCCATTCAGACAAAACAAAGTCAGTTCAGTTTAATCCAAAAATCTTCATTGGTTAAATCATTTAAAGTCAGTAGAAACATCTGAACGTTTCTACCATATAAATGAATAAAAACAAATGTTATCAGTTAGAGACGAATCTCACCAGCAGCGTTTCTTCCAAACAGATGAAGCTTTAAACGGTGTTTCTGGCGTCTGGTTGTTTAATGCATAAATGTTATTTGCATGTTAGAAAATGACTGATGATCCACTATTTAAATGGGTTAAAACCCACCAGTTAGGACTTTACGTTTCAATATGGCCGCTCCTCGCATCAACAGTGAGCCGCGGTGGAAACAGGTTTAGTTCATAAAACCCAGATGTAAGACTGGATTCATGGGCACCAAATCGTTTCAAGACTAAACAAAAATCATGCAGGAGGAAAAGTAAAGAAATGAATCTTGACTGTGGAGATTTCTGACCTTATTAGAAACTCCTGAAATATTCAGATAATTCTGGATGTTTGCGTCTGGAAAAGGATTAGATCTGATGAATGGATGTTTCTGGAGAACCAAAGAAGTTTCTCTCATCAGAATAATTATCAGCTTCCAGCTGCTCTAGATATGAACTCACAACAAAGAATCTGGTCATTTCTAGATCCACTTACGGATCCATTTCAGTGCTAAAGTTGGATCTTGTCATTTAAAAAAAAAAAAAGATAAATTTTACTGTATTTAGACGTGCAGTGTTTAATATTCTGATGATTTCAGTAATAAATCCTGAGCTTTAAGCTACTGGTATCCATGAACATCTATGCATGTTGTTCTCCAAATAAACATGTCAGTTCATGTGATTTCAACAGACTGACTTTATCATCAGTTATGTAACCATCAGCCTGCATAATGATAAATCATTATCAGAGAGTCATTCATCACACAGATCAACAGAAACAAGCTGCAGTTTTTATTCATTTGGTTAATTAATGAAATAATCAAATGAAGCAGCTCCAGTTTGCATGCAGAGTTTGTGAATGAATTGTTCTGAGTTTTGTTTGCTCGTCGTTCATTTTCATAATAGTTTCTTTAAAATCAAATGGACTTTAACTTTACATTTAATAGGATCAGTTGCACTTTGAGGGTTTTATAAATGTATGAAGCTGTTTTGAAAGATGATTTTCTTTTTGTGTGACAGATCAACACAGAGTAATACCTCACTGTAAAGTTGGAAGAAATGACTGCATGCATTTTTAAAAATTGCTAATAAAAAATCTGGAAAGTATCGTCATGTTGCAATGCACACATTTCACCAGAAGATGGCAGTGTGGTTTTAGATTAAATTTTCTGTTAGGTTGAACTGAAATTTTGTTCCTTTATATTCGTGTTTAAAATGGATCATTCTCAAAGATGAGACTTTTTCTATTACTTATGGATATAAACAGTGTCATCTATGAAAGACTGGAGGAAGAAAGAGAAAAATTAGGAAAAAGCTGTTGATACTGCAGCACAGCTGGCTGCAGCAGACAATTAGAAAATTACACCAATATCTTTTTTTAATCATTAATTGTTTATAATAAAGCACAGAACAGAATTCCACATCTTCTTGTGTACAGCGCAACTATTTCTGACAGGAAGTTAGAAAAGTAAAATGAACCTAAATTGGAGGAAACCCTATGAGGGACAAACAACCACTATAAATCAAAGTGGAAAATAGTGCAACATTTGTTTGCATTGAACAGGAAGCAAAGCATTCAGTAATTAAAACAAACTCATTAGTAAAACCTTTTCCTGTCGCTGTTCATCTGGGCTGTTTGTGTTTTCACGTCACTAGTATAAGGCTGACATTGACTCATTGTTTAAAAAAACAGTGAACAGGTGTTGTTTTTCATAGTAGAAGCTAATTATAGCACTGTTGCACAGCTAAATCTGACAGGAAGTTAGAAAAGTAAAAGCTGGCACCCTAAACATTTCATCCCAATGCTCTAGTTTATACAGCTGGTTAGTTTTCCTGCTCTGTGCAGAAACAGGAGAGGCAGAACCAGACTACTGGGAAACATCAGGAAGATTCTTGAGTCCAGGAATCCACACAACCTCCTGGGATCCAGAGAGACCACGTGTTTTAACCCAAAACCCGCCAGGAGCCCAGAAAATCCCAACACTAGAGTGACGGTTATGGCCAAGATCATGTAAAACGCTCTCTGTTTGGTTTGGTCAGCCTGTCTTTTTTGATCGCCCGCCTCCGCTGACTCTGGGTGAGTTAGAACCCAGAGAACAGAACAGCAGAAGAAAACCGTCACACTTATGGTGAGAACTAAAATAAGGAAAAAAGGAACAGTGGGAAAGTCTGGCAAGTACAAATGTAGCACCGCCACCCATCCAAAACACAGCAGCCAAACCCAAACGCCGCTGATGACTCTAATTTTGACCCTGTGGGTTTCCTTCTTGTGCATGTGGGCGATGGGGTGAATAACGGCGAGGTAGCGGTCAGCGCAGGTCAGCACATGTAAAAATGTTTGTCCAGGTAAAATCACAGATAATAAATATACACCCAAAAAGAGCAGAATCTGACTTTCACTGTAAAAGCTCGACCTGAAAGCGACGGATCCAATAACGCAAACGATCTCCAGGATCATCATGTAGAGGGTGAAGAAGTCGGAGGGGCTCATCGTCGCCCCGGCAGAATGCTGATGTCTCCATCGCTGGATCCCCATGTGGAGAACGAAGAGGAGGAGAGTGTTGATGATGCAGTACGCCATGAATATCACTGTTCTGGCCACTGAGTGCTGACAGGCCATGAAAAAGGGAAAGTCAGAGGAGTTGGATGTTGAGGAAACAGGAAGGACAGCAAGAGACAACGAAGAGTCGACAGACATGGCCTAGAAAAAACCCAAAACAGTTAAACCATCGCTAATTAATTCTCCTTTTATGTCTGTAACATATAATTTGCAGATGATAGTTTGATTTCCACCAGTGTTGCATAAAATTATATTAATTTCCCCTCAAAAATCTGTCTCCTCAAAAATATATATAATCAACTAATAAATCTCAAAGTTTAGTAATTGTGTTATTGACAGAATGAGCCCTATTGTCATGCAATACAGGAAGAAATGACAGGAATATATAATGGAAAAGCTTCTTTTTTCAGCCCAGAATCACAATTTTAGCCACACAAAAGTCCATCTACAACAGAACAGCTGGAAAAACAAGGACAAAGACATTGCAATGGCCCAGTCAAAGTCCACGTCTGAAATGTTTTGAAGATTCCTTGTCCAAAGGAGACATTTGTCTTTGTGCAGAACCAAATGTCTGCAAACCTGAAGACATGTTGGGGGAAAAGAATTGGCTGTAATTCAAATATACAGTAATAAAAATAAAGTCAAATATAACGAGTTAAAATACATTAAATAATTTATTTAAAATGAAACAGTAGAAGAATAGTAATAATTATGTTTTGTGATCATATAATGACTGAAACTCTCTCTGCTATGAGTTTTCAGTGCATAATCGTTAGTTGTGGTGAAAAATCTATTTTCTCCTGATAAAAGATCAGAATTATTGAAATAATAATGATCTACTGGAGAGCGGAACCTTCGCGGTGCGTTTCCAATGGGACTGTTTTTGTTGACGCACCAGCGCACCTTGAACTCGTAGTGAGGCAGAAGTTTTCTCCTCTGTTTTCCCGTCTCATGCTAAGCTAGGCCGTTTTCTGAAGCATGTCTGGGTTTCCTCGGTTCCTCCGCTGTTCGCCTTCAAACTCGGAGCGGATATGGCGCAGAGGAAGCGCAGAGAAGTGCGTCAGTTTGTCTTCCAGAGCCAACTTTCTGCGCCCCGGTGTTGCGCATCCGGACGGCAGAGGCGGGTCCAGGTGGCACAGCAGCTGCAAGCCGGTCCGGATCGGCTGCGCCTCCGGGTTCTGGGGGGACACGGCCACGTCGGGTAAGAACTGGGGGGATTTTCCACCAGCGGAGGGTTCGGTGCCGCGGAACCGCTCAGCTGCGGGACATTTCCGGTTGATTTATAAACAACAACAACCTGCTTTCTAATGGGTTCACAGAGATCCAGAACAGCGGGTTCTTTAAGGATCTATTCTGGTTTTATGATGCTTTACAGAAATATTCACACCCTTAAACACCGTGGTTTACTGGGACTCTATGTGATAAACTAATTTACTTTGACTAGGCCACCATATTGTAGCTTCCCATCAGCTCTGCTTTCCGGTAAAGGGTGCGATTTGTTTTCCTCCAGGTAAAATCAGACTAACGGATTCTTCTAGCTGACCTCTGGATTTCTGCTTTTGGCTTCTGACCTCTTGTTGCCATGGCAACAGAGGCTTTGAGCCTGGCACACTTTTTCCTTTTTCACGTCTTGGTCCCTGTGACAGCATTTTAAAAAACACACAGCCGGAGTCAGAATGTTAACGTCCGGCGGTTCTGCTCGGTCTGGACCCGCTGACCGGTCTCTGGTTCTGTTTTCAGTCCCTCAGCTGATCTTCGGCGGGAAGCTGGACTTCCTGGTGTTCGACTACCTCAGTGAGATCACCATGTCTCTGCTCACCGCCGCCAGAACCAAGACGCCTGTGAGTCTCACCTGTTCAACACTCACACCTGACTGTACAGCAAACCAGACAAACACACAAATATTAGTTTTAATATTAATGATGTTTGTATTTTCATACATTCTTAAATGTTGACACTATAGATTTAATTAAAATGTATCCATTTCAGTATTTTTTTTTCTTAACAATCCTTAAAGATTTTTATTTATTTATTATTTTATTTTGCTTATAATGTCTGTATTATAATTTCTTGCTTTCTATCTGTAGTTTATTTCTTCACTTTATGAGAATTATTTTTTTCTTTATCAGTAATTACAATAATAATTTTTTTTCAAATAATGTAATCTGTGAGTTATCCAGTCTATTTCGGCCATGAAAGCAAAATTAAAAGCTTGACAGAAAGTCATAATTTTAACTTTCTAAGTCATAATTTTGAGTTTAAAAGGTCATAATTTAAATTTTGAGATAGAAAGTCAATTTCAACTTTCAAAGTTATAAGTTAGTTAAGAGAGTCAATTATTTGATTGAAAGTCATAATTTCGAAATTATAAATAATAAATTAAGTCAGAATTTAAAAATGGAAATTTATCATTTAGATTTCCTACTTCATAATTATGACTTTTATTGCCACTTCAAAACTTTAAATTATAACTTCCTGTGGGCTGTTATTAGTTTTTCATGGCAGTAATGGTTTCCTATACTGATCTGTGTAAAAACTGTTTTTATCAGTGAATCAGATCAACAGATGGAACGTGATTTTCATCTGCAGTTGCAGCTCGGCGCCTGCAGGTGGTGCTGTTATCCCTGCTTTAAAGCTCGTTGTCTCCTTCCTGCAGAACCTGGGTTACGCTCCGGACTTCGTCCAGGTGGCTCTGGCTCCGTTCATCAACGACATCCACAGGAAAGGTGAGTCCGCCTCCCAGCAGCGACAGCCGCCCTCCGTCTCCATGACGACGGCCAACGCAGGCCTCTCTGCTCGTCAGGTATCCGTGTGGTCAGCAACGCGGGCGGGGTGAACCCGCTGGCCTGCGCTGAGGCCATACAGGAAGTCATCAAAAAGGCGGGGCTGGACCTCAAGGTCGCCGTGGTGACCGGTGATGACCTCATGCCCGGCGTACGACCCCTCCTCTGATCTGACTACATGTCCTCAGAGTTTTAAGGTGGTCTGAGCTGATCTCCTTCTCTGGTTTCCTGCAGAGGAGCCTCCTGTCTGAAGTAAAGATGGCCGACGGCGGCGGCAGGCGGCCTCTGCCTAAAACGCTGCACAGCATGAACGCCTACCTGGGGTACGAACATGTAAATATAGATAGAAAGATGAACTGATATGTTAATGCAAGAAAAACTTTACTGCAGTTTATTGATGTATTTTATTTATAGAATATATTATTTTTGAATAGAAAGCCAATCGGCACAAAGCAAAACCTGATTTAAATCATATAAGTTTTGAACCATAAATGCCTTAAATTTACCGTAAACATTCTAATACGATTCCCTTCCTGTGTTCAGGGCCGAGCCGATCCGCCGCTGCCTGGACCTGGGAGCCGACGTCGTGGTAACGGGACGCTGCGTGGACAGCGCCGTGGCTCTGGGGCCGCTCCTGCACACGGTACGGCTGACTGCCAGCATCTGTCCCTGCTGCTGCTGTTGAGGGGCTTAAACCTACAGATAGAGGATTTCTGCAGATTTTTAGGCTTTAGGCAGCGCAGAAAGCAACTAAAGAAAACCTGCATCATGAAAACCGTATGCAGAAAGATCCCAGGGATTTGAACCCAGGACCTGCTTGCTGCTAGGCAACAGTGCTAACAACTCCAGGTTTCCAGCAATGAACTCCAGTTGAAACTCGTGTTTTTTTAATTAATACAACTCATAACTCAAAATACGCTAGCATATCATATCGTAGCATAGCATGTGGTAGCATAGCATACTGTAGTACATTGTAGCGTAGCATGCTATAGCGTAGCACTTTATATCATGCTAAGTAGGATATTATAGCATAGCATGTTGTAGCTTAGCATAGCACATCATAACATCAGTACATACCTGAACATATTGCATAGTATTTAGAAAATATTTCATTTTTATTTATAACTTAGTATACCATAGAATAACATCATGTTGCTAATCACACCCTAGCATAGCTTAGCATACTGTAGCATAACAAACAAGCAGGACATAATGTAACATAGCAGTGTTACAAACAGCATTTTTGAGTGAAAATGTAGTTTTTAGAAGATCTTTGGAGGGATTTGAAATCTGATAGAATATTCTACCATATTTGGCCTTTCACTGAAAAAAGCTTTTGGTGCTAAGAATGTAGACTTCGATGACTCAGTTGTTTTTCCAAAGTTTGGTTTCAAGTTTCCTCTGAACTATTTGGGGCTAAAGATTTATGTTGATGAGCTAAAATAGTTTGGTTTCCATCGCAGGACATTATGGTTGTTTTAATCTGAATTTTGTTCAGATGTGACTTAAAGTCTGTTTCTGTTGCAGTTTGGTTGGAAGAGAGATGATTACGACTTGCTTGCAGCAGGAAGGTAAAAAAAACACAAACAACCTACAAACCCAGCAGAATTTAAAAATAAATCTATATTCTTTCTATATGTTTTTATTTCTTGCTGTGTAAATGCAGGTGTTTTTTTTGTACAGCTTAGAGCAACGAACAAATAAGATCAGACCAAAAATAATCTTATTCTAACACAAATGTTTATATATTTTTTTTCCGAAGAACATTTAGAAATTTTAACTCATTAGACTGGTGGAAAAATTAAGAAAAAACAATTGAAATGTCAATAAAAACATAAAATAAAGCACAGAAACATTGACTCCTTCAGAATGTTTTTGTTTTGTTTTTGAAGCTCTCGTTGTTGTTGTTGTTGTTTGTGCTTCAGCCTTGCAGGTCACCTGATTGAGTGTGGAGCTCAGAGCACCGGAGGGATCTTCACCGACTGGCACCAAGTTCCCGACTGGTGAGTTTAAAAATCTGATTTTCATTCATCCGTCTCCAAAGTTTACTTTGACCTCAACCCTCAGACCTGAACCACAAACTTTAACGGATGATATGTTAGCTCCTGCTATCTATCTGAATCTGGAAGGATGATTTAGCCAACCAAATATTTTTTTATAGCTACAAAATTTCTCATCTTGTGAGAATAAAAAGGTTTCTAGCCGTTAGTACTAGTACAGTTTACTGTTTCAGTAAATTTGAGAACCTGCTAGGTTGATTAAGTGTCGTTTGACTTTAATTAGCTGCTATAGTTCATTAATCTGATTAGCTTTCAGCCTGACTCAGTTTTCATTAAAACAATAGTTGTGTTTTGAGGAATCTTGTTTGGCCCTTTGGTCACAGCTGCTCTCTGCTCCCCTCTCAGGGACAACCTGGGCTTCCCGGTGGTTGAATGTTCCTCCGACGGATCCTTCATTCTCTCCAAGCCTCCAAAAACCGGCGGCCTGGTCTCCTTTGGAACCGTCGCTGAGCAGCTGGTGTACGAGATCGGCGACCCGCGGAGGTACCTGCTGCCGGACGTCATCTGTGATTTCAGCCAGGTGGTGATCCAGGAACTACCCGGTACCCACACACACCCACACCCACACACACACACAGTCCTGAGGACATGACCACAGTTTGAACTGCTGACTGTTTTCATAACGCTGAAAAACTCCTAAACAAATGCATCTGGAGCTTCGTTTGGCCCCCTGACTGAACCCGTCACCCTCCTCTGAACCTCCATTAAACTCTCTATCAGCTATCAGTCACAGATTTTCCTTTTATAAACCTAAACATGGATCCATCAGCCCCTGCCTGAACCTTTGGGCAGCAGCGTCTAACCTTCCCTTGAACCCAGAAACCTTCTGCTGAGCTCCTCCTCGCTGATAAAACGCCTCATTTTCTGCCTGTTTGGTCATTAATTCAGGACTTTCTTGATTGATAGAGAGAAACTTCACTACTGTTGCCAGATTTCTGACATTCCACCCTCAGGTCTCCCTCCCTCTGCTCAGCCTGAGTAAATAAGAGCTGTGTGTGCATTTTGGTTTCAGTACATCCAGAATATTTCACACATGTATGTCAATGACCCAGTTACATCTCGGTTAGGAAAGACAAGGGAACAGAGTCACTACATAGAAAACATGTTGTTTTTTAGAAATCTGTACATTTTTTTCCTCAAAAGCAACAAGGTTCTGATGTCTGAATTTATACAGAGAAAAAATGTCCTAAAAGCTCAAAAGTCACAGAAATCTTCATTTCATGCCTGTAAATCAAACAGGCATGTTTGATTTACAGGCACTGTTTCTCTGAAAGAGAACAGTGTTTCTCTTTCAGGCTGAGGATCATTTGCCCCTTTAACAAGTTTGAAATTACCCCTGAAATAACAACATCTAAATATATATAACCTGAAATGAAAATATTAGTCTGTTAGCTCATTGTTTTTGTGCCTCCTCATGTGAAACGTGGCATTATTTAGTAAATGTGACTGTCCACAATAAGACCATGAACAAGTCGACTCAGGACTTTCTGAGTTATTTACAGATTCTGAAAATCAATCATTGAAAACACATAGAAACCAAAAATGTTCTTTACTAGAACTGTTGTTTGCATTAATAATGTTTTAGGGCTGTTTGTTATTTAGAACATGAGTTGCTTTGGAAAAAACAAACATTTTCTTTCAGCCAATAGATATTGCAATATAATTTTATTTTAGTTTTATTTTATTTTAGTTTTATTCCGTTATTATTAACACAATACTTTGATAAGCTAACTGTAGCATTGCACTTTGAGCTCATGTCACATCAAATAAACAGTTGTTTACATGCAGGACATTACGGACCAGTAGGGGCGCCTGCGGGCCACCGCTGGCCCGGGAACCATAGTTTGAGAAAGACTGATCTAGAAGGTAAAGAATAATAAAAGGTGGAAAGGATTTCCCTAAAGATGATGTCAACAAGGCACTGGAATCATTATTTAGTCATAAAGATAAAAAAAAGACAGGGAACTAGAACTAGTTGCTCTAAAGCTGAAGCTCTAATCATAAACATTAGCTAAGCTAATGCTAAAGCGCTATATCAACACTGTATTTAGTGGAAGCTAATGCTAAAGCGCTAGCTTCAGTTCAAACAGACTACAATCCTCAAGCACCAGTTTCATTCAGTGTTTCTAACATGTAAAGTTTTCCCTTGACTTCACAGTTATACAATCTTTTGTGTTGATTAATTAAATCAAATTCTGATCATAATAATCCATAATTTTGGCAAGAAAAACTAAATGAAACCTAAAGTATCTGTACATCTTTTCCTCTTAAAACCATCCGAATGGTTCAGCGATGGGAACTTCCAGCTGCTGCTGAAAAATGTAAATATTTCAGTCTGATTGAACCTCGCTGAACTCTCAGAGCCCGTTTGACCACTAGCCAACCCGTCTCAGTTTATCTCTGAACATTAACGAGGCGTTGGGGAACCGAAGGCGGGTCAGTCTGCAGCTCGGTTCAAACCGCGGTGAACAAAATGCTGCGTGCGGCGGGAGGAAACAGAGAGGGAGAAAACGGGTTCCTCCACTCGAAGAAAACAGAGGACACAGAATAAAAATGGACAAATGAAGAATTTAAAAATTTAAATGGGTTTATTAAAAATGTTAAATAATAAAAATTTTAAGAAATTAAAAAAATACATAAAAAATATTAAGAAATAGTTTAAATATAACTTTTTCTGTCTCAGTGATGTTGATAAGTCGTGTCTCAGGTGTCGACGGAGGGGCCGTCAGAGTCACCGGCGCCAGAGGTTTGGCCCCCTCTCCTGACTACAAGGTAAATCATCAGCGCCACCAGCAGAGGGCGCCACCAGGAGGAGAAGGGACTCCATAGGAAGGAGTTAATGGTGATGTCATTGCTGGCGTCCAGGTGTGTGCCACCTACATGGACGGGTTCAGAGCGACGGCGGTGTGTCCGGTGGGAGGGCCCAGAGCGGCGGACAAGGCCCGGCGGACCGCAGACAGTATCATCAAACGGTGCCAGAACCGACCCAGTTGGGATGATTAATGTTCTCTGGGTTTTTCAGTCTATTGAACACATAAATCGTTTGTTTTGTTCGTTCAGGACCAGGAGGATGTTTCAGCAGTTGGGACTGGAGGATTTTAACTCGGTTAATGTTCAGGTTCTTGGAGCTGAAGACACTTACGGCCCAAACGCTCGCAGAAAAGTAAGAAAAACAGAACAGAACCTGATATTCTGCAGGTTCAGGTCCAGTAACAGTTGGTGTTACTAATTTCAATTTTTATCATTTTCTCTTTCTACCAAAAACTGGATGTCAAAAGTCTTCAGTCTGGTTGTTTGGTTTCAACCAGCTTTTATTTTGAAGGATAACTTTGTTTCCAGAGACTTCATAAGTAATTTTATTTGTTGTTTTGTTGATTTATTTTAGACATTTAAAATGTCTTCCAGTTCCAGTGTTAAATGTTCATTAGAGTTTAAAGTTTATTAATCTTTTGAGAAAGTGTTCTTGGTCTCAAAACAACAGTATTATTAAGATTATTATTTATTTATGTGTTCCTGCATCATTATTATCGTTTACCACAATATCTTTGACGATTTATCATCCAGCAGCATTTGTTTTCATGACAGGCCTGTTTCTACCAGCATATCTTTTACATAATTGATTTAAAATCTGTTGTGTTCGTTCCTCTGCCTGCGTCTCGTTGTTGGACCAACTGGGTCAGGGTCAGAGCTGAGCCTGTTTCAAGCCTCTGAACTCCCTCTGTGTCTCTCTTGTTCTCCATTCGCCACAGACGCTGCTGTGAACCTCGGCCGCCCTACATGGAGCCTCCTGTAGAGGCCGGGGTCAGAGCGGAGCCGCCGCCGGCCTGCGGCGGTTAAACCTGACTCTGGTCTGTCTGTGTTCAGGACTGCAGAGAGGCCGTGATCTGGATGGCCGTCCACCACCAGCAGAAGAAAGCTCTGGAGATCTTCTCCAGGGAGGTGGCTCCTGCAGGAACAGGCATGGGTACGACAGCCGCTCCACACAGAGGCTCCTTCTGTAACTGCATCTAAACGCCAAATATTACAGAGTGTTTTGGTTTGGTTTCTACTGCAAATGTCTTAGTACATTTTAAATATGACAGAACTTTTCATCAACATGTAGGAGTTTGTTTTAAGTCAATAATTCCTTAATATTGATGAAGAAAAACTTGATTATTTCACTTATAACTTTGGGGAACATGTCTCAGTATAAGTTAAGCAATCTGCCAATGGATCTAGTTTTTTTATATCAATATTAATATTAATAAATAAATATAAAACTCCTGCTATTTCTGAAGCTCAGCCTTTATTAACACTTTATCAATGTTTTAATCAATTCTAAAATCTTTCAGAAAATGGTAAAAATGCATCGAATCATATCGAATCGCATCGTTTGCCAAATATTGTGATACATATCGTATCATGATCAGAATATCGTATCATGAGATTATTGTATCGCTACACCTCTACTCCATGTATATTTCAGATGAGGGAATAAAATCGCAACGTGATGCAAACCTGAAAAAAATCTATTTTACATAATACTGCCCCTTTAATTCAAGTGTACTAATGTATTTGCAATAGAAACTGGACCATAAAGACGGTAAAACTTTGTGTTTTCACAGCGTGAAACCCTGATTTAACTGGTTATGTGAGGAAAAGTCTCATCTTATCGCTGTTTCCCTCCAAGCAGATCAGATGGTAACTAGTGAATTTAAACACAGCCTGTAGTTTGTGCTTCTGGCCAATGAAGTGACGTAAAACTGAATCACGTCTCCGTCGGTCCGTCCCGTTGTCATGACGACCCTCCGGCGATGTGGCGGCTCTGAGGATCCTTTCTCTGATAAATTATCTGATCATTGGGGTAAAATCTGATAAAAATCCCTTAAGGTTCAGATGTGGGTCGATGTTTGTGTGGCGGCTACGTTTTCCCCTGATGTTTCCTAAACGTCCAACTCGTCCTCTGGTGGGAAGTTTAGGTGTTTTGATTTGCCTCCTTAAACTGAGATTCATTAAATTGTATTTTATATTTTGGTTGCCGTCATTATGAAAAGTCCTAAATAAAGTTAAAAAGCAGCATCAGAAATCATCATGTTTAGTGAAACGTAGTCGCTCTGTTCAACCTACTGACTTCCCTCTGCACTTATTGGCATTCTTAAATTAATCTTTTATTGCAGCAGTATCATGTCCCATTGAGACTTAAATTGGAGTAGAGGAGCGAAGTGACGGACAATCCCATTTGTCTTGGCCAAATTTCAAAATGGGAAAGACGGGCTGACCTGCAGTACCAGGTGTCACCAGCAGAGGCACCACTAACTGTGTTGTCTGTTATGTAAAAGTGTGAATTACACAATGTTCCTCTGCCCATCGGTCTCAGACTGTACAGCTGATTATGTAATGGTGTTTTTGAAGCAGAGAGTTTGCATTTATTTATAAAACGTAGCCAATAGGAAGGCTCCTCACTTCCTTATCATTAATCTGCAGCAGAGTGAAAACACCAAAGTGTGAACCAAAGTTCATTCAGAAGTTTCTGGATGTTTCTCTGCAGTCGGTGAAGTTGCCGTTAATTAATCGTCTTTGGTGTTTGGGAGTCAGTGAGCAGTAAACAGACTGAGGTTTACTGAACTGCGGCCTTCCTCGGCTGGCTGCAGATAGCAGAGGTCGCGACCTCCTCAGCTGCGTTCGGGTCGGACGTTTTCAACTCGGACTGAACCCTGCCTGACTCCGCCCGGTTCCGACTCTCATCTGATGACCTGAAATCTTGTTTCTCTGTTTTTCTGTAAAAACCTGCAGCTCCTGGACTCACCGGCATCGTTGGCGGACGACCCAGAGTGTGAGTTATTCTGTTTTACATGAAAACCTGAGAGAATCGACGTGTTTAAGTCTGTTTCCTGGTTTAAACTCACAGGTCTCCAGTCCTGAAACCGATTTTCTTCTTGCATCCCAAATCCCAGATGAAGGTGAGTTTATCTCTGATAATCTGAGTTCTGGAGTTTATGGGAAAATAAACGCAACATGAGGCTGAAGAGTCGCAGGTTTAATGTTCTCTGACCTGAAGCGCCAACATTCAACAGGTGGACATCCACGTTGCTGGAGAACTGGTAGAGTCACTTGCCGAAGTGGGACCGGACTCACCTGAGCAGGTCCAGGATGAAGCTCCTCCCACCTCTGATCAGGAGGCGCCGGACGCAGGTGAACCAACGTTTCATTTTCTCCTGATTGGATCTGATGTTCTGGATTTATTTGGTCGAATCATCAGCCTGTCCAAGTTCAGGGACGCTCATAGTGATCAGAACCGCTGGTTCTGATTGGTTTATCAGTTTATAGGAAGTTACTGAGGCAGAAAACTACCCGGCAACAAGAACAAACTGTTAGTTTGTTTTACCAACAACATCCTGGTCATTTTATCTTGTGGGTTTTTTAGGTAAAGTTTTTGTAAGATCTTAGTAACGACTTTCGTTGGCTTGGTTCCTTCTTTTGGGACACATTAGCAATGCAAAGCAGCAGACCTTGTTTTAATTTTATCATTATTATTATTATTATTATCATAAATTGCTTGGTGAAGTTCTTCATGTTTACCCAGATTGTTTTATATGGATGATGAAGATAAACTACAGTATTTATTTAAGTATCAGGTGGTTCAGTTTGTGGTTATTGTGTAAAAAATGTATCTGAGTTTTGAGTTTAACCTCAACATCAGGACTAACGTCAATATTGATAACAGTAAAAAACCCTAAAAATATGTTGAAATAATTGTAAAAATGTAATCAATAATTAACCAGAATGTCAGACTTGAGCTTTCAGACCTCAGAGATATTCAGGGTTCTGTTTGTCTCTGGGAACAGAACAAGTGTTTCTGGTTCTGACCCATTCGCTCTTCTCAGTCGTTTTGTTCTGCAGAACTTCAGACTGTTAAGATGCTGCTCTTCTTTACAGAACCAAACAATTAAAACTGCAGCACTGACCACCTCTGCATGCAAACTACAGTCATATTGGTGTTTATATTTTTATGCATTCATTTTCAGATGTGATTAGAAGTGAACATAAGTGGGTCCATAAAACATGAAGTAGCTCCAGTTAAAGTGATTATAAAGCACAAACATGCTACTTGAAAAGATTACAGGTTTCTAGAGTCTTAATTGATCACAGATGTCTTTGTTCACTCGTTGTTTTTTCACCCGTTTCATAGATTCTTGACATTCTTAGCAACTTTTTACGAGCTTTCATGGTTTGTTGAGAGCCTTCAACTTGAACTGAATGGGTTTCATTAGGACAGAGCGGCAAACAGCTAACAGGCTGAATGCCTCTGTTTTACCACAAGTTTCTGGGCCAAACACGCAGGTCTTTCTGGTTCCTTTCAGACCTGCCCAGTGGACCACACACCTACCGGCTGGAGGACCTGGCATTCACACGCAGCGGCGACAAAGGAGACTCGGCAAACATCGGTGAGAACTTGTAAACCTCAGCGCTGCATTTTAATGGAGCCAAAGACCCAGAAACAGAATGCTGAGAACTCCTCAGACAAGCTTTTAGCGTTCAACGAGCCACACAGAGAGAGAGATTTAAAAGGGAAGGAGAGACCACAACTAATTAAATGGTAGTTACATTTTATCTTTTATATGCATTCATGTTCTGATCAGATTATAATCCATAGCAGTTTAAACCAGGCTGTGTATGATGCTGCTCAGGTTTAAGGGGAAACTCTGTTTATGACATATTAATATAAATCATGTGGTGTGAATTCAGGAAAAGTCGGTAATTTGATCGACACGTCAGGAGGAGGAGCTATGGGTCGGTTTCTAAACTAACTGTTTCTAACTTTAGTAAATCCCGTCGTCTGTGAGCTCAACCAGGTCAGTTACCTTCACAGACAAATTATCTCGACTCCGACAAGAAAAATCCATTAATAAACTGATAAAAACAACTTAGGAAAAGAATTTCAGTCGCTCTGTTCAACACTCCCGTCTCTCACTTCCATCATGGCCTCCAGTGATTCAGTGACGTCGTTGCAAAGGGTTAACATCAGTTTGTTCCAGTTTGTGCTAGTTAGACCCATCAATCCCAGTCTGTCTCAGTCTATACCAGCCTGTAACCAGTTTACAACAAGACAAACTGAATCATACCAGTTTATACTGGCTGGATATTCTATTCCAGGTCTTAATATTCATAAAATGAGTCTAAAACGAATCCTTCCAATGTCTGTGTAGGAGTGATCGCTCGCCATCCTCTCTACTTCCCTTACCTGAAGAAGCACCTGACTTCTTCTGTGGTGGAGGACTACTTCTCTCACCTGATCGAGCCTGGAGTGCAGAACGCCGTCACACGGTGAGTACAGAGGGTCGTATTATGTGACTTTAAGTACCAAGTTGAGCCATTAATGCAGGAAAGCATAGAGCATAAAACACTTCAACTCTCCAGGCTCTTTGTTTCTGAGTGAACAATTCCTTCTTCATGTGCTACTTTTAAACAAATCGTAATATTCCTGGAGCAGAAAAATGTTTCAACATTTCAACAGGCAGGGTTAGGTTGGTAGTTATCTGTGACAAAATGTGAAAAACGTTTTAACCCCTCTAATGACCCACCGGACCGTCCTGGAGACGGAACCAGGAACCAGAACAGGAAAGCTTCTGCTGAAACATGAAAGCTGAAGTTTCCTGTGAAAGCCGGACGCTCTGCGTGTTCACGCCGTCTGCAGCATGAACAAACTGTCTCTAAGGGTTTTAGAGAGTCCTGGGAACGCTGAGGAACATTTGACTTCATTTCATTTAATAGTTTATTGACAGAGACGATCCACACAAACAGAACAGTCCAGATCATTTGCACCTTCATCCCTGATTGGGGATTCCTCTGCATTAAAGTACACGCAATTTATAAATCAAAATATAGTATGAATACGTATTAAATATTCATGTATATAACATTACAACCTCCAGAATTCATGTAATAAAAACTATACATTAAAATACGTACAATAAAACGTTTTCCTCCCTACATGTTCAAAAACAACTTTGTAAACTCCAAATATAGATAAATATCCTAAATATTCTTACACATGCGGCCACTTTTTTCTTTAATTTTAAAAAACAATCACAATGTTTTTAAGAAACATGTTTGAGTTTGTCATAAATACCTGAGAGCCAGTTGACTTCACTGCAATACAGAATGTTATCCAGACTTTCTGCCTCGTTTCTAGTGAAAATATCTTAATAAAGTTGATATAAGAGAAAACTAAATTACAAGTAGCTCATCAGAAACATATAGGAGCCTGTTTTAAGTAAATATTTAATTAAAATTGATTTATAAAGTTCCACTGGCAGATTATTATTTCACTTATAATTTTCCCATGTTTTAAAATTTGTACTTTTTCATCATTATTAAGGAATTATTGACTTAAAACAAGCTAACATCTTGCTGAAATGTTACTTGTATGTTTTGCCTTATTTGTAGTGAACTAAAACATTTGCAATAGAAACTTGACCACAAATACTTGGTAAGGTTTTGTATTTTTGCAGGGTTTAATTCTGGTTCTCTCGTTTTTATATCGGATTAATAATCTGGATCTTTAATGTTACTCTGGTTGTTATTTTGTGCTTTCGATCTGCAGCTCCTGGTTTCTGTAGGTTAGTTGGATAAACAACATGTTGTTGTTCACTTAAAGTTACATTCAGACCCAATGAGAACCAGGTTGTAACTTTCTGGTGTTTGAACTTTCAGAACACGGTGTGGTTCTGATTAGCCCAATAAAGAGTTTCAGGCTGTAAATCCGACTGACCAGCGCCTCCTTTCACACCTCTAGCCGCCCCCCCGCCGCCACAGACGCTTCGTTAGCGCGCCTGCTGCTCGTTAGCGCCGCAGGCTGCCCCGCGCTGCCCCACCTTTAAACGCTTACAGACACACACCGCTCTGTTTCTGAGGGTCGCACTTCGCCGCCGTGCACAGACACACGTGTTACACTGTAGTGGTGATTCAGCCGTTCATTCATCACATATGAACTTCTGGTAAGTCCCACAGCAGGTCCAAGAAAAACACGCCCAGGCATGAGCGCATGAGCTCTGGGTTCTCATGGTGGGGGTTTGTGGTTCCAGATTCACTCTGCCTGGGATCCACGGCCTCAACTTTGTCCTGACGAGTTCCCTGGGAGGGGGAGGGGTGGCCTCGCTCCGCAGCGACCCCCAGGTAACACACACACACACACACACACCCCTCTGTTAGAGCTTCGTCTGCTCACTTCAAAAAGTGACCCCAGTATCAAACCTTTACCTGAAGTTTTGCCTCTAAACCTGCAGACAGACGGGAACTTTCTGCTTGTTCAGCTGTTTTCTGACCTGTTTCTGTTTCCTGTCCTTGTTTCGACCACTTCTCCTCTCACATGAAAGGTTAAAGGTGTCCAGACACCTGAAGGTCCACTTAGCAGTGAGGAATGTCAGGAAGCTGCAGCTAAACCAACAACAAGTAGAAAACCTGTTAAAGAAAAGGCCACAAACATTTACACTGTTGATTTTCTACTGAACCTTTAAAATCTCATTAGTGACTAAAACCTTAAAGGTGTTTCTTTGATCAGGTTAGGAAACGTCTATGGTCTACACTAAACATCTTCATCACATTTTGGTACGTAATCATTCTTAGAGGATGAAATTTTAGTCAACTCTGTTTAGAATGAGCTGTTTTAGGGCCTCTGTCACTTTAAATCCAAATATGTTGCTGCTGGCCAAAACGTTTACAGTCGTATGTAAAATGGAGACAAACAGATGTGCAATTATACAATCATACATCTCTGAAAAGCAGAAGTAGAGCCTCCTGCACAACCAATAAGAATGCAGCAAGTGGTTTCTAGATGGTAAGTCAACAACAAAACATTTGTCTTTTCCTGCAGCCATTGTAACCAGCTGACCAAACATGCTGGAGCTCAACTTGGGTTGAATAAGGCAGTGCCTTGTGATTTGGGACGTTTTTGAAACGCTCCATTTTTCAGTCACCAAAAAACAAAGTTTTTGTCAGAAACTGGTTGGGTGATTATTTTAAATTCTTGCTTTGTTTTTAGAAGCAGTAAAAACCCAAATAGTACAAAAATCCATCAAAATGTGAATTTTTATAATTGTTTCCCTTTAAATCTTGCAACACATTCAACATTTTATCACATTTAATCTCAAATGTAAACCTCCTGAAACCTGGTTCTCTAAAATAATTTTATGAATTAATAACTTAGATGCAGGAACAAGACTGAGGATTTACTGTTTTCCATTAAATTTAATTTCAAAGTTTTAATTGTTGGTTTTCAGTTGATGGAAAATGACTCTGAAGCCCAGAATAATAATAATCGAGTTTTATCACCTTTAAAAGCTTTGAAGAAAACTTACTGCTGTTTGTTTTTTACCTTCAGTTCTTCCAACATGTTGGACAAAATCAAATTAAAAAACACTTTATTGATCCCAAAGGGAAACTATTGACTTCACCTCCCTTAACTGGCATGTTGAGACACAATCTCTACTGATATTTTATGAGCTACATTTATTGTTTTACAGTGAAATGTTCAATCCAAGGAGAAACTGACTGAATCACTCATTTGGTTTTATTTAAACAGCTTCAGTTTTATGTCCTTGTCTCAGACATCAGAATGTTTCTGCAGGACGCGGCGTTCCCAGTCAGATCACCCTGGTAGAGTTTAAACACCCAGTAACTGCTGGTTCTGCTGTTGCAGCCCAGCTCTTTATCATATTACTTCATTGTAACAGAGGATAGTTGGTTTGTTGAGCAGTTTGAGGCAGGAGCTGCGTTGAAACCTTGTGAAATGTTCTGCATTTGGTGGATGTTTTTGTTTTAGTCTCATGTGGTAACAGTTTGTTAACAGGTTGATGTCCAACTCGGCTCAGACGCTGACAAACATTCAACATTCCTGAATGTTGTTTCACTTTGCTGAAATGCCACAGTAATAAGAAAAGGATGTTTATTTTCCTTTTGTTTGTATCTTCAATGTCAGAAGTTGACATGGACTTTGATGAATAAGCCTTTAAGCAATTAGTGAAACCCAGATGAGGATGTTGTGGCTTCATCAGCTCCATTTGAGTTCAATCAGGCCAAACCTGTGGAGGCATTGTGAGGCATTATGGGAAAATCAGCCGAGACATCAGAACAGAGAGTTCTGGAGACCCTTAAATCCAGTTCATCTGTGTTATTACCAGTTCTTCTGTTCATATAAAGAAGGAACTGTTCAGGTTCTGTGTCAGAGACGAACGGGTTTTGAGGAAGAAGCCATGACTCCCAAAGCAACATAAAATCAATCAGTCAAGTTTATTTCAGCAACAAGGCAGTTCAAAGTGCTTCACATCATAAAAACACAAAAATAAAAACTGAGAAACCAGCAGCAAACATTACATTTGTCAAGTCATCAAAACCATCAAAACACATCAGATGTGTTGGTCAATGTTTCATTCATCATGGATCAGAAGCAACGCTAACAGGCAGGGTTTTAGTCTAGACTTAAAGGAACTCAGTGTTTCGGCTGCTTTGCAGTTTTCTGGAGGTTTGTTCCAGATTTGTGTTGCATAGAAGCTGAAAATCCTGATTACAGTTTGGAAATTAACTCAAGAACAAAGATTTCAGTTTTTGGATGAACCTAAAACTGACGTTTCCGTAAAGACCGAGGTTAACAAGACCACCTCATACCAAATCTATCAACGTTTAAACTGAGACACGTCAAAGTGTCAGTTGGGTTCCCACGCTGACAGCTTGTTGTTTGGTCTTCCCAGGGAAAGGCCTTCGGACAGATGCTGCTGGACCTGAAGCTGAAGGGACTGCCAGATCTAAAGTCCCTGGTGGACTGAAGGAACGTCCCACTGAGACATGAAGGTGGCAAAACATTTTACCGCAACAGGAACACAAATGATCATTTACGCCTTCAGATCGGCTGAAATGCAGCCTGGAAGTCACAAACATTTGATTTTTTTTTATAGCATGAAATTTGGCACAGATTCACCAGACTTTGGTCCACAGTGGAAACCAAAAGAAAAACTCCGCTGATGTGTGGAGTCAGGTTGGCTTTGGATGACCGTTGTTCATGTCGGACTGTTCAGTTTCATGGCAAATTATTCCTGAATTTAAAGTCAAGCTCTGAAACTGAAAGGCCAAATTTATAAAGTTCAAAATATGTGAGTTGCTTATTGCCTTATTCAAATTAGGGAGTAAACAAAAGCTTTAAAATAAATTAACTACACTGTCAAAAGAACTGAAGCGTCTAAAATCAAACCCAGCATTAATTTAAATTATTTTATTACCACTAAGCTGCAGTTATTTCCCACCAGAGTGAACATTAAATCTGATCAAAGGCAGCCATTGTTTTGGGAAAAAATCAAACTGTCATCAGCGTAAGTGATAATTCACTCAGAAACAGCATGAAGGAATCAAATGCTTTGGAAATTCACAGAATATTCAAGATCCTGAGTTATTATAAACATATTGATCCAGAAGGTACTGATAAATCAGAAGGTGGTGGAGATAATAGCATGTTTAGCTAACTCTGATTTACAGGTCAAGTCCAGATTTCCACATTTATCAAATAATTTTTTAATAATAAGTTTTGTTCTGTCACAGCAGCTGATAAAGATGACATGTAGAATATTTTAGACCTCAGTTAGTCATTATGTGTCGGCCTTACCGTTTCCGCTTTTACTCATAACTGCCAACATCTTATGTTTACATTAGTTATCATCATGTAAATTTAATATTTTAAATGCAAAATGCAGAAACCGTAAAAAGTTAAACATTTATTTTTTGGTACATTTGGTTAAAGATTTAATGATGTATTTATTTATATAGTTTTGTCCCTTTCGGCCCTCCATAGATCCAGCCTTTGTTGTTTTTTGAGGTGTATCACCACCAGTATTTCCCGCTAACAGTTAAAAATATATTTGAAGTTAATTTTGACTAGTAGAGGTCAAAAGAAGTGGTGAAAAGTGTTGGTGTGTGGAAATTAATATTGATTTGGATTTAAAAGAAACTCCGTCGTCATGGTTTCCTTTACACAAATAATATTTATATGTGACAAAGACGCATTTACTGCTGTCTTAGTTGTTCATGTGAAGAAAACATCAGGCTGTGTGGAGACTGATTGTTGCTAAAGAACTAAGGAAAACAGAAACAGTTTAACTTTCTACACCCTCAGTCTTGGGTTTAGCTGCCTTCTTAGCTGTGCTTTGCCTCGGGGGAGCTGACCTTTGACCTGAGCACTGGAGAGTTTTGGTTTGGGTTTCCTCATAAGATGCTCCAGGCAGATATGAGAGGTGGCGCTCTCATCCGACAGGAACGTGGGTGTCTGGTTCACCTCGACCCGACCCGGAGGAATGCGAGTCTCTCTCTCTCCACAGCCAGACTCGGCCGCGCTCCGTCTCTGTTGTCATAATTGCAACCAGACTGAAGCTGGGAGTCGGAGTCACTCTGCAGTTTAAACTGAATCATCTCCCAAAACTTCCTCAAACCTCTTTCTCCAAAGATGAAGAGGTTTTCAGGGAACCTCTCCAGCTTCTGTTCTGTTTACCTCTCAGCAAAACACTCCAAGAACCAGAAAATGTGAAACATACAGACTTTGTTTTCTTTTTTTGAACGTTAGGTGACTTGCACATGGAGCGGTCTCCCTGAAACAATAAATAAACAGCGGCTCAGTAAACAGACTTTCAAAGGCTTCGTCTGACAGTGGAACCATAATAAATATGGACCCGTCAAACTCTTCAGACAGGATTCAGAGCCGGCTGTAACTCAGGACTCAGAGGAAAGTTCAGATCTGTCTGCCTTTGTTTCAGATCAACATGACATGCAGAGCTGGGTGTCACAGTAAAATCTTAAAGTGCTTGTTCTCATAAAGCCACAGCCGTCACCACTTTGCATACGAAAACGCCTCATGACTAAAACGAGGTCTGGATTCACATCTGTCCCACGTTTTCCTTCCCAGGAAACAACCAGGCGTTCCACACGATCTGCCGACTGGTTATTCGCTCTCGTCGTTTTGTCATCATAAACTTTCCCAAGAGCCAGAATCTGGGTCAAACATCACCGCCGTCAGTCGTCAGCAGTGACCCCGCCCAGGTGTGTGGGTGTGTGTGTGTGGGGGTGGGTGTGTGTGTGTGGGTGTCACCCCATTCTCTCTCACATCTAAAACACCTCGAGGGAATTTCCTCAGAACCGGCCCAAAACTGGACCAATTAATCTCTGTAATTCAGTTACCTCAAAAAGAAACCAGAAATGATTGTAAATTTAAACGTGACAAATGAAAACAATAAACAAAAGCAGTAATTTTATTGAAAGAGATCTTTTACAATTTGACGTAACTGCATCTCTGTTCTTGAAATGATTCTGTATGTTGCTGTAAAAATTAAGATCCTTTTTGTAATTTTATGGTTGTATCAGTTTTTCTAACAGAAAAAAAAAAGTCGAGGTCTAAGAATGGAGCCGTGTGGAACGCCATAAATATTTACCAAAGTTAAGAGCTGCAGACAAACACAGAACAAGACCGAAATAATCCACCTTTTATAAACATATAAACACAAATCTTCTTTAGTTATTTATGTTTTCTGCAGTTTATGAATTACTGTTTCATTTCTGAATTGATTAAAAAGAGCAAAACTTTGAATATACAGAAGAATTTTCAATTCAGGTCAGAAATATGTTTTGTTTCTCAAAGGGAAATTAAATCCTCTCAAGTATCTTCAGAGTCGTTTTGATGGTGATGCTGTGGGAGAAACTCCAGCAGCAGTCAGTGTTGAAACGGCTCTGTGTCTGCCTCTGACTGAAGACTTTAGCTGTCAGATAATCGTTATGACAAGCTAACAGCTGCTAATCAATCCACCTCGTTTGTTTTTCTGATCAGCTGCTCCCAGTTGGAGAAAAACACACCTGGTTGCCATGGTTACGCGTTCGAAAGTAAACAGTAAGAGCAAAAATCCTTCTCAATAATGGCCCAAACATTCAGCGACTCAACGACGACGAACAGAAGAAGTCAGATCTCCACCAGGAGCAACGCAGTCAGGAAACAACTTCACATCCAAGGCAATGTTTTTATTGATTACAGATTGGAAAATCTTCCTAAAAACAATTCATTAAGGGAAGAAAGGTTTTCCCTTGTAGTGGAATTTTGTCTGTGCCAAACTTCATGATGATCCAGGCTGGTACCAACACATCGCTGCCTTTCACTGGTGCTAATCAATGATTATTAATGAAACAAGAGATGAACAAATAATTTTACGGTACTGTTGAAAGAGGTTGGTTTGTAATTGATCGTTATAGTTTACAGTATTTAGAAGTAATGTAATTTCCAGACCTCAGTCCTGTGGAACAGCAGAGACATTTTACTTCTTTTACTGAGATTTAATTAAATGAACAAAATGTTTCCTGTTTTCCACCTGAACTCAAACTGCCAGAACTCACAGCACTTTATTCAACATGAGGCCTTCATGGAACCGATTTCTGTCAGTAAAAATTAACATCATGTGATAATTAAATGTAAAATCTAAGAAACATTTACAGAAAATCAGATTCCTGCCTTTTTTATTTAATCAATGTAGAAATTAGATTTTGTTCACAGCTTTGAATGTCTAAATGCCTTTAATGCATGATGTATGAAAGTGATTTTGTAGATAAACTGATTAAATTAAAGATTAAATCTAAAGTTTCTCCTTCCTTGTCTTGATCTTTTTTATTTAAATGTTTTAAACATAAGGTTGTGTAAAGCTGCATCCTGCAGATTGTTCAGTTTAATAATGAATAAACGAGTCCAGCTGATCGTCTTTAACTGGTTTCTGCAGACAAACGTAACAAGCATCCATTCATTCCAACTTTAACAGATTCCTGCCAGCTTGTCCTGCTTATCGCCAAAAGTATTCGATGCTAGAAGCTTCCTTTATGGCGTCTGATTAATGGCCGTCAGAAATGTGGGATTTAGCTCCCAGATTCCTGGACAGAAATGTGTGGGACGTGCTAAAGGAACAGTTTGATCCGCTGTGAACCCTCCATTGTTTTATCGGCTAGTTTTACAGCAGCATGTCTGATTTGGTTTGCAAACAAAAGAGCCAGACGCTCAGATTAATCAAACTTTTCTGTCACGGCGTCATGGCTGAGAAAAGGAGATAAATTACGTCTGGTGGGTCGTTTATCTTCCCTCTTTGTCCTTATTTCAGCCCCGTTTGGACCTTTGTGTCCAAAACAGCCTCCAGGTTTTATTTGTCACTTTGTCACCAAACTTTGACTCCATGAAAAGGATTGAAGAAAACAAATGAAGGTAAAACTCATTTATTGTCTTCTGGTTTCTAATGATTTACACATTATTGTTTTCTACATCTCAGAGCTTAATTAGCTTTTAGAACCTCTTTCTGAAAACTTTCAGGAATTCACAATGGAAACTTCACAGTCAGATTTATTTTAATTATTTTTGATGTTTTACAACATTTTTACATAAGAATTTGATAAAATAGCACATCCAGGTTTAGCTGTAAAGACATTTAAATGTAAATAATCCATAAATACAGATTGGACCCCAAACTGTTTCTGTGTAACTCCTCCTTTTTCAGGTATCAACATTTTTATTAAATTGAAAATATTCTAAAGAAAACGCAGCTTGAGAAGTTCAATGCTACTTCACATCTATTGATTGACTGCTACAAAAAACATCAACACTCTGAACTATTGACCAAAAACTTTCTGAGAACTTTGAAGGAGACGATTCTCTGATTCGAGCTCCAAAAACCAAACATGGATAAATGAAATGGTGCAAATGAAACTAAATGAGTTACAAAAGTTGACAGTAATGCGATTTAGTCAGATATTCTCTTAGTTTCCTGACTGCAAAAACACAAATTCTTACCAAGTTGGTCTAGTTTCTAGTGCAAATATCTGGTAGATAATTTATGGGAAACGTTAAATAATCTGTAACTACAGTAGTACTGTCTCATCAATATTAAGGAATCATTGATTTAAAACAATCCTTATATTTTGCTAAACGTTGCTTGTAAGTTAGTTTAGTCTTATTTGAAGTTTGCTGAAATATTCGGACCATAAACTGGACCAGATAGTTTTTGCAGTGCAGCATGTCGAGTTAAATCCTGAAACCTGATCCGTCCTGAAGTGAGAGGATCAGCTGCGGTCTCAGGCGTCACTCGGCTCCTTTCACCTCCTCACAGTCGGGGTCACATCAACACAACCATTCAACATTTCAGATCTCACCTCTCCTCACTCATTCAGCTGCAGTCGGGGGGGCGGGCTCGCTCTGCATGAGTCCCGGCCCGTTTCCATAATCCTCCCCTAATCCTTCAAAATCCCCTTCTCCCATTCGGAGGAAGACGGAAGAAAAGCTTTGGGAACAAAAATGAGAAGTGAATCACAAGTAGCTTTTAGCTAATCAGACGGTTTAACCCATCATGAACATGAAACCACAAGTTAAAACACAAAACTCGGCTTGTTCTCCTTTCTGGAAATGAATCAGAAAAGAAAAAAAACAAGGATCAGCTGAAAGCTGAGTCTGCTTTTCCTCCAGATTCAGACATTTTTGCAGGTTTTCACTGTTATTCATTCACACAGAGAATTGTTCTGGATTTAAACCTTTTCTGAAACATTCATCTGAAATAACATCCAAATGTAATTTTGTTATGTTTCAGCAATTACAAACTATTTCAATAATATAGATATCAAAATTTTGGTGAGTCTGTGTGATTTGTTGGATGTTTTCTCACCTGATAGTCGGGTTCAGTCAGATCGATTATGGACCAAAATCACAACATTTGTTCCGTCTCCAGCTGCTTTCACACTGCACTGACTCAAACCAACCAAACCGTTTCAGCAACCTGTTCCCCTCCTGGCCTGTGGGGGCGCTGCACCAAAAACCACTGAAGACGCTGAACACAACTTCCTTCTATACAAAATGGGAACAAAAATGGAGTGGCTTCAGGTTTTCGCATATTTTTCACTTTTGTCGTTGATAAATAACAACAAGCTATCTGTCCCACTAGCACTAGGCTCGCTAACGTTTGTTTTGGTTGTATTTTCCCAGAATCCCCTGCACTGTAGTCCACTTCCTGCTTTTGGAGCGGACTGGGAATCCACCCATATCTTCAATCTCCTGTTCTTATCTGAGAGGGTTACCCTAACCCTCTGCTGCTGTAGCTCATCTGCTCTGGTTCTGTCATCTGGAACCAGAACAAAATATTAACAGTGTTTTTTCTTTTTCACTTCATTCTTTTTAAATCTTATGTTGGTTGTGTGTAAAAACAAACAGCTAAGATCAGCAGTTTGAGCAACTTAAATCCTTTCCTCCTTATTCTGAGGCTCCATTGGAGCTTCAGCCTAAAGACTCTGAGTTTCTGCAAGGCGATTGGCTGATTTGTGTTTGATGATAAAAACATGAGAGGTGAGTTTATTTACAGAATTTAATTTTTAACTGGGACTTTCTGTAAACCTGAGCTCTGTGATGTCATCATTGAATCTTCCAACTGGGTTCAGTTTGTTTAATCAGAACCGGTTCAGAGGATCAGTCGACCAACAGGTCCAGTTCATTAAACCAGTTTGCTCCAGTGAAGTCTGATTTGTTGTAATCCAGGACCCTGTGAAGCATTAAGGCAGGGTCAGAGGTCATTGTGAGGTGTTAACGGCCCCGTTAGGATGGATGGTCCAGGATGTTCCAGGTGTGAACAGGAAGTGGACCCGCTGCGGCTCCTGGCTGACACGGTTCCCACAGAGCCGCTGACGACTCGGCGTCAACAACATTTGGTGCTGAGAAACGTTTGGTTGGCATCAGAGGCGGTTCTGTTACTACCCCACCAAACCACAGCAGACGTCAGCGCCAGGTTCATGGAAGGTCAACCTGTGGTTCTACGGGAGCCCAGAGGAGCCAAACAGAACCAGAACCAACTGAAACATGATCAACTAAACTCTTTATTAACGTAACATTCCTGTTCTGCTTTTTCTGCAGATCAAATTAATTATTTCTCCTGTTTTCATCTCTCAGTTGTTGTGATTGTTGATTCCAGAAACGCTTTGGAGACACATTGAAGTGGATTTTAAAGACATGGAGGCGGAGCCAAACATCAAGACAGATTAAAACCTGCAGCATTCAGGCCCCGCCCACACACACCAGGAAGGTGTTTGGTAGTTCAGACTGGAAATCCACAGCCACCATTTTAACCAGAAATTATTTAAAAAAACGTTTGAAAAGTGGAAAAACTTCTAAACACCAGATTTATGTTTCAGTGTCAACATGCGAGCCGCTCCGTCTCTGTTTCTATGGCAGAGTTACAGCGCCACCAACTGGCCTGGCAGACCTACTGCAGGATGCTGCGTCCTGTTTTTATTTTTCTCTTTATCGTTTACAAAAATTGACCTTGTTCACCTCCGTGTGGGCGGAGCCTGAGAGCGGGTTTAAAGTTCATGTTTGACAGAATCTCATTGGTTTCTATTGGATGGATGGATGGATGGATGGATGGATGGATGGATGGATGGATGGATGGATGGATGAACAAACAGATCAGGAGTTTGTGATTTAACTGGTTTAACTGGTCTCTGGTATCTCTTCTCCTCCCTCTCCCTGTGACACTCATGGGACGCGCTCCGCTCCCGCACGCCCCCGCAGTAAAAGCGGGCTTCCCGCGGGGAGCCGCTCAGACTCAGACGGACCCGCATCCTGCCGCCGCCATGCTGGACAGCCTCACCTTCCTCCTGGAGCGCCTCTTCCTCCTCGCCCACATCAAGCTGTCCAGCCTGCTGCCCCCGCTGCTGACCCGCAGCTGTGACCGGGAGGAGCCGCTCCCGCAGCCCCCCGCAGCAGCAGCGGCAGCGGCTGCAGCCCCGCACAGGTTCCAGCGCGGGGACCTGCTGGAGGTCCCCCGAACCCTCTTCACGCACTTCGGGATCTACCTGGGCGACAACCGGGTGGCGCACCTGATCCCGGACATCCTGCCGGTGCTGAGCTCCGACAGCCGGCAGATCCAGCAGATGGTGACCAACAGCCGGCTGCTGCTCGGCGTGCTGTCCAAGCGCGCCAGCATCCGGGTGGACTCGGTGGAGGACTTCGCGTACGGAGCCGGGATCCTGCTGAACGCCATGGACCGGGCGGTGCCGCACAGCCCGCTGCCCGGGGAGGAGGCGGCGCGGCGGGCCGAGCGGCTGGTCGGCGGGGTTTCCTACAGCCTGCTGTGGAACAACTGCGAGCATTTCGTCACCTACTGCCGCTACGGGGCCGCGCAGAGCCTGCAGACCGACCAGGTGAGCTGACCTTTGACCCCACCAGTTCATTTACCAAACTACTGTCTGCATCGACAAACTGCAAAAGTGATCATTTTAAACCTAATTTTATTAAGCAGCATGGAAAAACATTACTGTTTGTCTAACAGAAATAAATGAAGATTAGCCATTTTTAAATAAAAAGGAAAAAAAAAATTAAATTTATTGCCTAAAATGAACTGCCACAGATAAAACTTTACCACTGGAGGACAAACATGTTTTGATCTAAAGTGCAACAAATAAATACTTTTGTACAGTTTTGCATATTGTTGTTTTAATCAAATTATATTTTTTGAGTCTGTATTCTCCAGTTAATGATTCATTGATTACTAGTTGACAATTATTTCAATAATTGATGAATCCAGTTACACACACTCATTTTTATGGATTTTTTTTTCTGTTTCATGCTTTGATTATAGAACATGACTCTGTCTTTGTATGACCTGAACATGATAGATTCTCTGCAGACACAATGAGGCGTGTAATGATCACATCAAATCTGTTTTACTAGCGTCTTTGTGGCGCTTCATGTTTCTGTTTTGCACCATGAGGTAAAGTCAGATCAGGCATCAAACGTTCTGAACCAAACCGAGTCCAGACCAGACCTCCACCCACTAAACCACCGTCACTCCTGAAACATTTCCTCGTAATCTTTTATAGCCTCTTTAAAAGGTAAATCATGAATTCTACATAATTAGTTTATGCTGATATTTAGCATTGATGGCTTGCCATACTGACCTGTCGCTGAAAGTCTGCAGACGTTTCCTGCACACAGGAATCCTGTGTTTTATTAACATAACGTCCTGCGGCAGGAGACCACATGTGTTCACGCATGTTTGACTTTGCAGCCTCATAAAACGCTGAAGGTTTTAGTGAAACAACTTTATCCAGATTCACTCTACATGCAGCAGAACTGGCCTATTTTTACACTTTTCCATCATCCAGACGTCTGACCTGCCGTTCATCAGCGGTTCCCAACACTTTGTTGTAATCTGTGAATGATTCAGATTTTACTCTTTTATCGGCTGATTTGTTTGTTATTTTGCACACAAGCTGCTGCTTTGAGCTGAAATGCGACAGCAGAACAAATCTGGACCTGTTTGCTCTGGATAAACTCAAAGATGCAAGAAGAGAAAATCTGGAACCAAAACTAATTTGAGACAGACGTTCATACGGCACATTTAATGCATTAGATTGTAAGAAAGGACAAATTATGATGAAGTGCAACATTTATTTATTTACTTTTATTAAAATGCATAGTTTATCCTTCATGATGCCCTTTTTGAATGTGTTTCTCATATTTAGATCCAAAATGATGCAATATCATTAAAAAGCACAAAATCTTACCAAGTTTTAATGTTTTCATCAATATTAAAGAATCGATTATTGATTTGAAAAAAGCTTTTATTTATTCCTGAATAGCTACATCTGTATTAGTTTTGTCTTAGTTCAAGATATTTGCATTAGAAACTAAACTAAAATATTTTTGATTTTGTGTTTTTGCAGTGAACATGTTGCAGCATAATAAACCAGCTCGTTTTTTTTACAGAGATGCTGATATGATTAATTTCTCTTACAATCTTTCCAGAACAATTTCTGCCTGATAAATTTAACTAGTTTAACTTGAACTTTAGTTTGTGAGTGGATCAGTGAAGTGATGCAGAAATGCTGTGCCTCGGCTTCATGTAAAGGATAAACCTCGAGGTGAACCACTCCTCAGGAGAACTCAACTGTTCAGGATGGAAATAATGGCTCATGGAGGTTTAACAGCCAATCAGCACATCCGTCCTCCTCTGTTGGAGCCGGTTTTACACGGAGCAGGAAAATCTGGGTCGCTCCTCGGAAAAGTCCTGAGAACAAGAGCCGCATTGAGAGCCGAGCCGCCTGCCAGCAGCAGAGAGTCGCTCAGTCTGCGCCGTGGATGCTGATGATGATGGACGACAGCCGTACCGGCCCTTTAAACCGGCTCCTCGGGGCCCAGGGCCACGCCTCTCTGCGGTCGCTCCAGGACGGGTTTCACTGAGATGACAGCGTGACATTTCTTCAGCTGGAAAATTCACTCATCTCTGCTGCTGTAAATCAAATCAAGGTTCATTTTTCACATCCTGTTTGAGCCTTTATTACTCAGCCTAATACTAATACTGTTGTTAAATAGGACTTTCACTGACGACCACAGTTTGGAAGGTACTGAAACGTTTTCAGCCCACTAACCCATAAATAGAAAATTAAATTAAAAAAAAACTTTTTGTTTGGAAAAATGTTTCTAAAAGATGTTTTTGTCGTCCCAGGTCATTCAATGACTGTTTGGTGTTTACATAGGTTATGTGTGTTTTGAGGAATATGGATGGTTTAATCGTTACAGTGGACCCCAGTGGACCCCCAGTATACCTCCAGTGTCCCCCAGTGGACCCCAGTGGACCCCCAGTATACCTCCAGTGTCCCCCAGTGGACCCCAGTGTCCCCCAGTGGTCCCCCAGTTGACCCCCAGTGGACCCCCAGTTGACCCCCAGTGTCCCCCAGTGGACCCCCAGTGGACCCCCAGTTGACCCCCAGTGTCCCCCAGTGGACCCCCAGTGGACCCCCAGTTGACCCCCAGTTGACCCCCAGTGTCCCATAGCTCAAATAACTGAAATCTGGGAATTCTTAAATATTCAAAAATGCTTTTAATTGCCTGTTTTAAAAGTTCAAACATCAAATATACCTAAATGAGCATTGATATGCAGAATGGAAACTATCTTAGCTTTACCACTGAAGCTAACATCTACAGACTTCCTTATCGCTGCTCTGCAGCCAATCAGTGCCACGTAAACTAAATGGTGCTCCTGGATTGGCTGCTTTACAAACAGCAGCTAATAACATGTCCAGCATTTTGTTGGTATTTCAGCTTCTCAAGTTGCTCTATCTGTGGGATGTTTTGGTCTATGAAAAAACTGTGAATAAATGGATCGGAAAATACTGAATCGCTAATAGGTGGCGTTCAATTGTACATGGGAGTTTGGCATGAATGTTGCTCCCTACTGTGGCTGCTTGCTTCTCTGAATATTGTTGTGTTGAATAATTGAGTATAAAATATGTCAGTCTAAGTATTTTCTAATCTGTAGATAATTCAGTGCAGACTTCTTTAACTCAGCCAATAAAATAACTTCAGTGAAAGAGAGACGGGATTTTCATTTTGGGTTATGAAAACGATGCAAAAGTAATAAAAGTTTTTATATTTTCTTACTAACACTCTGCTAACCAAAGGATTTGACAATGACAGGACATGAATCCTTAGAAAACACAGTTATGGCTCAACTTAACTTTGTAATGTAAGTTTGCCTGCCGCCCCTGACGGTGTGCCGCCCTGGGTGGTGAGCCTTATTCCCTCTAAAGGAAAAAGCACAACTGAGTGTAACACAATCTTTTAGCTGCTTAAAGCTACTAGCATGTTTTGTTGATCAGTGTGATAATTTTAAGCCAACTGAAACTTCCAGACACAAAAAGTTTAATTTATAAAAGTTGAATAACATTTTTATGACTAATATCCAAGTGAATAAAGGTGATAAATATTTACCTTTTTGCTGCTTTGTGCCTGCAACGGACGCTGTTTTTCAAACCTTACATGTATTTTCAGGAGTCAGAACGACGGTGCATTATTGACATTTTAAAACAAACCTGAGCTAAAACTCAACCTGATCAGACCTTAGTGATCGGAGCGGCGGCGTGCTGACCCCTGGTAGCAGAGGGTAATCCAACCTGATGTTTACTTAACGCTGGGGCCCTCTGAGGCTCCTTTAAGAGCTCCTGTTGGCCCTCAGCCCCCATTCCTTAAACCTTTACAGGCTTCTCTCTGAGGCGGCACACAGGTCAGATGTTTGGGTTGGAAATTACAGGAAGTGAAACTTGATGCAGGGAAAAGTCTGTCAGCAGCAGCAGGAGGGAAACCGCAGTCTGCCTTTTATTAAGGCTGTAATTAGCATTTCAAATGTCATTTACTTACAAATATGGGAATAATTTGTAGCGTTTCTAAAAGCTCTGTGGGTTTTGTGTTGCTGGTGTTTCTGAATTGTTTCATGTGTCTAGAATCAACTCTAAGTTTGAAAAGCAGCAAAAATCTGGCTAAAAATATTAATTCCCTCTTAACTGGTTCACAGTTCAATGCATTTTATTGATTTTTTTATGTGATTGACCAAATTTGATTAGTTCCTACCAGCTTGCATCCCATCAGCATGACACTGCCACTACCATGTTTCACTGGGGAATTAAATACATGGAAGTTTTGTGAGCCTAAAAAACCTAAAAAAAAATCAATACAAGTGGAAAAGCAGCTTTTTATATATTTTATGTTTTATGTCCAACAGAATCAAAAGTTCTAAAATTCTTTGTTTTTCCTTTAAAAGAGATAAATATTTAGGCACCTCATTAATAAAAACATGTTTTTCTGTTCTCTGTGTCTTTCTGCAGTTCTGTGAGTGGCTGAAGTCTCTGATCCGGGACCAGCGCAGCGTGGTTCTGACCGGCCTGCTGGGCCTCCTGTCCATGGCGTGTTTGGGCGTGTCCCCCGGCACCGCCCTGCCCTCCGCCCTCATCCCCTTCACCCTGTGGATGGCCAGCTAAGAGGCCGGCTCAGAACAAACCCAGAGACTCTGTTCTGGAAGACGGGAAACATCTGGCCTTTAACTAGACCGTTTGGGTTTTAGAGACGGAAACTGTCGCCTCGTCTGATTGATCTGGCAGTAAAAACATTTTCTGATAGTTTGGACACTTTGATATTATGTTTTTTTCTGTTATTGTTTTTATTTTCTCTCCTGCTGAATAGAAACTTCATCTGATGATTATCAGCCAATCAGAAGACAGAAAGGAACCAAACCAGCCGACTGAACATTTTAGTTTCTTCATACAGATACAAATCTCACATTAACTCTGTTCTGTTTCTAATTGTTATCTTTGACAGGTGAATCTGTTCTTGTTCTGATAAAGTTTGGATCCATTTCCACTCAGTAGAAATCTGGAACCTGTTTGGTTTTCTGCTTCATCGCTGCAACCTGGTGAAGATGTAAATATCTGTAAATATCCTTCAGGACCTGATTGTTTCCTAACAGTCAAACGTTTTTACCGTTTTATAACTTGTTATATTGTGTTTTAATGTGTAAATAAAGAAAATAGAATAAGAGTGGATGTGTGGTTCTTTTTTCTCAATTGTTACATTTATTATAACAAATTTATCCAACTTTGATTTTTATTCTATAAATGTTTCATTTATTTTCACTTACATATTAAAATATTAAAATTTCTTCAAAATGGTCACTTAGATTAAAGCAAAGTCATTAAAATAAAATATAATAAAAAGCTGTGTCAGCACTTTTCTTTCCAAATTGTTTAACTGAAATTTGCTTGAAGTATTTTTTTCATCTCCACTGAATTCATTATTATCAGGGTTTGGTTGCTGTAAAGTCATGAAACATTATTTCCTCTGGCTGCTGAGAAAAGTGGAAACAGTTGTTGACCTGCCAGATTCAATCAAATGAAAATAAAAACAGATTTTCTTCAAATCAAATATTCCTTTACTTCCCTGTGTGAGAAGAAATGAATAGAAACTATTTTAATCTGGCGTGTTTATTAGTTTTATTTATGTTTATTGGTTCTGTTGGTCTTTGGTCGCCTGTTAACTTTTGTTCATAATAATTTTGAACTGTAAATAAATGTGATGAGGTTATTTTATAAGCAAAATTTATTTAAAAAACTGTAACTTTATAAATGCTCTAAGCAGTTTAAAAACAGATTATTATAAACTTTCTGTTTATAATAATGAAGTTGTGAGTTTTTACATTATTTCTTTGGCCTGATTCTTTTCGTTGGGCTCCTTAGAGCCTGCCGCCCCCTGCTGGCCATCATGGAAACTGCATGGTGATGAAGACGTCCTGTTCTTCATCTGTAGAGCCTGAAACACTTCCAGCTCAACCAAAAGTTTTGGCACTTTTTTAAAAATTGCTTTTTATTGTTTTTTCCTTTTCAGTGGTTGAATCTTGTACATTATTTAATTTTTATCAATTTTTTCAGATTTTCTATGACAGTTTGAAAGTTTTCTGTGAAGAACTTTATATGTTTTCATATCAATAATGTTCAGTTTTCATCCTGTTTTTATCGTTTTGGACCCAGCTGAGACCTCTGGAGGTAAAGCAAACAGCGCTGTTTTTATCGTTTTGGACCCAGCTGAGACCTCTGGAGGTAAAGCAAACAGCGCCCCCTGTCGGCGGTCAGATTCAGACTCTAATCTCCTCTCTGCTCCTCCCACCGGATGGATAAAATCTCCAGTTTCTCTGCGACCCGCGTCTCCTGCACCATGTTTCTTCTGCGGCTCCTCGCTTTGATCTTCGTCTCCTCGGCAACAGTTGACCCTTCACCTGAGGAGAAGAAGAAGAAGGATGGTGATGATGATGATGAGGAGAAGAACAGGTATGACCGGATATTCATGAGGGGAGACCTGCTGGAAGTTCCCCGGACTCTCTTCACTCATTTCGGGATTTACCTGGGAGGAGGCAGGTGAGTCTGACGCTGCGCTCTGATTGGTCAGGAGGTAAAAATGGGGAATTTGAATATTTCTTGTTTTTGTCACGTTGCTTCTTTCTGATGTGTGACGTCATTCTGCCCCTCAGAAATATTCTTCTCTATTCCTCCTTTTCATCTTACATTTCTGTCTTTCTACCATTTTCTTTACTTTCTTGATTTTACTTTTTATAATTTACTTTTAACTTTTTTGTTCTGTTTCTTCACTTTTTAAATTTTCCTGTCAATCCATTTTTATTCATTTTTAACATTTATTTTTCATTCCTTTAATGTTTGTCTGTTATTTGTTTATCTCCATTCTCCCTCCAGAGTGGCTCATTTCATCCCGGACATCATGCCCGTCGTCTCCAACAACCAGTTTAGGATCAAGCAGATGGTCACCAACACCAGACTCATACTGGGAGTACTGGCTAAGGTGACATGGACTCTTCTCCGCCTTGTCCTTCATTATTTTCTGAAGCTAGAAGGATCTATGAGAGCGTAGAGATTTTTAAAAATATTTTATCATCATTCACAGCAACACTGGCAGCATCAAACATTTCATTTGTTTAAAGTCCATCTTGCAGTTGCCCGTTTGACCTGTGGGTGGCAGTGTTGCTCTGCAGTTACAATTCACAACAAAAACAATCAACAGTTTAGTGTCTGTTTGTAAACACATCAGCCTGTTTTATAGTGTTCGGATCCCATTAGGCCCTTAAATATGATTTAATTTGCTGTCCTCGTTATGTGTTTGGCTCTGGACTCTAAGGCTTTGTCAAAATCAATTGGTTTTGAATAAATTGATCCGACCGGACCAGAACAGATGACATCAGTCGAGTTAGCTGCTAACTCTTTTAAGTTAAAGGAGGAACTGAGCCTAACTGGTTCTTGTGTGCAGTGTGGCAGCGTGAGGGTGGATTCAGTGGACGACTTCGCCTACGGAGCCGAGATAATCATCAACCCCATGGACAAGGTGACCCTGGTTCAACTTCCTGATTCAGTATTTAAAGCTCTGGAGTTGTTATAGAAAACAATGGGTTTATGTTAGTTATCCATGAATCCTGCTGACTAACTGGACATAAACCAAGGGTACTTAAGGGTACAAGGAGTTTTGGGTTCTAGGTCTGCTCCAGAGTCTGATCCATGTTGGATTATTCCTGGTCTTTCTGAATGAATCTGGAGATCTCTTGATGGTATTAGTCCAGGTTTTACGTGTGTTCTCCCCTCAGATGAGCAGCTGTGCAGCGCTGCAGGGGGAGTCGGTGGCCCGGCGTGCCGAGAAGCTGCTGGGAGACGTGGCCTACAGCCTGCTGTGGTACAACTGCGAACACTTCGTCATGTACTGCCGATACGGCACCGTCATGAGCTTCCAGACCTTCCAGGTGACGCTACACAGGAAACCCCCACAATACAGTCCAAATTCAGCCATTCTCCATCTGGGAATTACAAACCCAGGTGGAGAACAAAAGCCACTCAGTTTTTGTTGGTTCTCCAGTTTTCCAGCAACACTTCAACCTTCAGCTGCAATCTTTGCTCCCTGTGGCAGATTAACAGCGATCACCGATCAGACCAGCCTCTTTCTCTGGTTGGGTTAAGCTTTGCATTGCAGCAACCGGTCGTCTGTGAAAGCTTCATTGTTTCAGCAGATTTTCTGTGTGATTAGGAGGTTGAGAGTTGAGAAGGAATTAAGACGGAGCTAACCAGGCTGCACGGAGCTGAAGAACAGGGGTTGAAATTGCATCAGTGGAGCCGTAGTCAGGCTGCAGAGAAGGAAAATTACGTCAGGATTACAAACAAACATTCAGTTAGTGGATGTCAGGAACATAATGTTCAGACCTGCTGAGGATAATCCTCATGACCACCATAGGAACGACTGCTGACGTCAAGAAGACAGATTCTCTTGGTTTTCTCTGAGTGTGGCTGGAGAACTCAGAAACGTTCGGAGGGACTTTCATTAGCTTGGTTTCTATCCAACTGTCATGTGGTGAAAAAAGGGTCAAAATGCCAATCAGATGTGTTTCTATAAGCTGGTTTGGAGAAAATCTAAATTAACAACTGAATCATCTCTAGAGTCAGATTCAGCATGGTGCAGTGTCGCCATCTAGTGGCTGTTTTACGTAGCGTATGTATGTGATACAGTTTTGCATTTAAATATAGACTTCAACTGTTTATTATTATTATTTCTCCCTCCAGGAATAATGTTCTATTTCACTTTAAACTTGTTGAAACTTGTTAAATGCTTTTTTTTTTCTGGCAACAGAACCAAACAGGAGACAGAAGAAAAGAAGGAATGAAGAAAAACAGTCAGATCATAGAAAAGAGGAGAGGAAAGCAAAATGGCGGCGCTGATGGTTCTCTGGTTTGTCTCCATCAGTTCTGTAAGACGGTGAGGAAGCTGTTGCTGAGTCGAGGCGTTGCCAAGGTTACGGCAGTGTTGGCTGCTTGTCTGCTGGTCTACCTGCGGGTTACGAACACCTGGTCGGTCCTGCTGGCGGTTCTGCTGCCCTTCCTCCTCTGGATGGCCTCCTGATTGGACACATGACCCGGACCCTGACCCGAATCCTCAGAGATGATTTATTTTGACCAGCAATCCAATCTGAATCGTAAATTAATCCTGATTGTTTTCATCACAGAGTCTTTTATTGTTTTTGATTTTAATAGATCCCAAACATATCCTGTTAAATAAAAGTTTATTTATTCAAATTTGTTCAGTGTTTAGATGTCTTAACGAATGGATTTTGCCAGAACATTCTCATAAATCCACCTCCTTCGGATTGCACTCGTTCTAAATATTGTTTCATACAATATTCTTTTTACATTACTTGCAAAACAATTGTGATAATATGATTTATTCTTGAGAGATCAACATCCTTGATTCATCTCTCTCTCAATCACATAATATAAAACTACAATTGAACAAAATTGTTCCAACTTTATGTGCAAAAAAGTTTTATTAACTAAACATTTGATTCCCATCATGTTTTTATTTACGTTTTTTATTTGGTGTAAGATTTTAAATTTATATTCTTGTTCAACTTTCAGTTAATGTAAGTATTCAATAGATTAAATAATTTCGTGTTTTTAGCTTTATACAGTAATACTTAAAGTGTACTTTGTTTATTTTTTAGTTTAAAGGGAAAATAATTCAGTAAATAATTAAGTTATTAAATTTTTTTCTTACTATTTGCTTCCCTACTGCATCTCAACAATACGAAGCAAATCAAATGTAATTTAATTTAATTTAAAGTCAAATCAGGTCAAATTAGTTTTAGAGTGGACAAAAGAACAGGTGTAAAACAAATGAAAAAACTTAACTGAAAAGAAACGTATTTTATTTTCGCATCTATCTGATCCCGGCTTCCGCATTGAAAAGCTCATCTCTGATTGGCTAAACGTAAGTCGCGTAGGGATCCGCTTCCTCGAACGGCTATGAACTGCTCTCACCGTTGCCAGGCAACCTTCCTTCTCTTCCCGGCGAAGTTTTGACCCAAGACCGGATCTCTGCTCGTCTCTCCTGAGGTTTTATTACCGCGAAGAAGGCGAATAATTCACTCAGAGGGGAGAATGCCACAGCACAGAGGCGGTAATAGTTTAATTTAAGCCGTTTTTCTAAAGTTTTAGGAAATAATTTGACTTGCTTAACAAACTTAAATTTTCGGACCGTCACATCTTTATAATGATGAGCGGCTAGCATGTTTAGCTAACTTTTAATGGCTGTTTATGTCAGTTTAGTTGCTGAAAATGTTGCTAATTTGATTTTAATGATGCTGAAAGTTTATGTAATTGTGATAAAAATTTGAATTTTTATCACAAAACTTCGAAATTTGAACATTTTGAAGTTTCAGATAAACTATTTTAGCTGTCACTACTGGTTTAAATCAGCTCTACACTCTGTGAAATCTTTAGGAAAGTGATAATTTTGACCATATCATCAATACTAGGCATTTTTCCTGTTCCAAACTGGATAAACTTTAATGAATTTAAGCATAGCAGTTGATATTTCTTTGTATAATGAGGGAGGGTGTGGCATAAAGAGGTTAACACCCTGTATCAAGGTGTGTGTTATTATTAGGAGTTTCTAAACTGGAGCAAGAAACACTTAAAGGCAGATTGTTCAAAGATTTAATGGATGAAACGAGAGTGAGTCTTGTTGGACCAGATGGACGGTCCCGTGGGTTGATCAGTAACTGGCTCAGAGCTTCACTTTGAGTCCAACGCCAACAAGGTGGAAATGGGGTACTGGTATGGGATGGGGTACTGGTATGGGCTGGTATGATTAAAGAGGAACTGGTCGGATCTTCTCAGGTTGAAGATGGGGTCAAAATAAACTCCAGACCTTCTGCCAGTTTTTAGACACTTTCTTCCATCAACGTTCAGGAAGAAGTCTCCATCTTTCAAATGATTCCTCCTCTTGCTAGAAAATAAATGTGCAAAAGAAGCAAAACTGATAGCATGGGCCTTCCTCACCTGAACTGAACCCAATTAGGGTTCAGTTCAGGTGAGGAAGGCCTCACCTTCAGTTCAGGTGGGTGGGTCTTATGGGAGGTTTCCATTGAAGGAAACCAGTCCAGCTCTCTGGGAGGCTGGAGCTGACAAACTCTGAATGGAACCCGATCGCTGTTATTGAAAAGAAGGGCGGCTATATTGGTCACTGATTGTTTTGTTTTTTTAATGTACGAAATGTTTATATGAAAGTTTTGAGTTAATTTTAATTGAAAATAATGAAAATGCCAAAGTCAGGTGTGAAAATGTGTGTTTTTCTTTTAGTTGCCCAATAGTTGCTCACATATAGATATTTTCCTAAGAAAGCTAAAATTCATGGATACTTTCTTAAACCTTCATGTTTGAGGTTTATTCATATTTTTGGATTAACTAAGAGACCTGCAGATGGTGAGTATAATAATAATAATAATAATAATAATAATTGTATTATTTTAACCCTGTTACAGATTCTTTAAAACACTAAGTTTGTAAAAAAAATGTTGTTATATTTTTATCAAGCAGCCTCCCTTAGTTTGGCCAGTGAAACCAGAACTGGATTATTATGCATTGAAAAATACCACTGGTGATTTATGAAAACATTACTAAATTTGTAATGTTTTAAAACACAACATGTTTTTGTAAAAGCACAAACAGGTTGATTTAAAGTATTTTTGTATTTCTGTAAATGATCCAAGTTAATTTCAACAAGAAGAAGTTGAACTGATCATAAATATAGAAGATGGGTGAAACAGGGAATCACTGCATTCTGTAATATAATTAAAAATGGGGAGTTAGTAAGATTTGAGGATTTGTGTAGAACTTATGAGGTGGGCAGAGAAGATTTCCACCGTTATTTGCAGGTCCGAAGCTTCTTCAGGAAGGAAATCAAAATCCCTGACTTGGATGCAGAGCCAGGAATAACGTTAATCGATTAATCTATGAAATTATGGGTATAACCTTAATTTTGTTATTTCCCGCTATGTACCTCGGAATACTCCCTGACGGACTCAGTAATGGGGACACATACCTGTTGAAGATAATTATGATTGCAAGCAAGAAAGTGATCACTAAATGCTGGCACCAACCCAGACCCCCTACTCTGAAGCTTCTGACGAATATTATAAACCTGATCCACGAAATGGAAATGTTGACTTTTACAATACGGCTCAAGAAGGAGAAAGGAGAGAGACTTTGGGAAAGATGGGATTATTTTATTGCCAAAGGTGTGTAACAGTCAATTTTTGGGGCTCCACATCACTCGGACAGACACCTGGGAGTTTCTCTCTGTTTAATTATTGAGACTGCATTCAGTGAAATGGCTGTAAGACTGTAATGTTCATCAGTATAACTGCCTGCCACCTGCTCTAGCCCTCGTGTTTGTTTATGTGTACCTGTATGTTTAAAAACTAATAAAAATAAAGTCTAAAAAAAAAAAAAGAAGAAAGTTGAACTGTAGCCTCAAGTATTCATCTGTACTCCAGTTCATTGTGAAGAGTTCTTGTCTTTTTCTCGTAATGATTTAGACTTTCTTGTAACATTTAATATGACAGTCAGGCTGTCCAGCATCAGGTGAGCTGCAGAATGCTAACCGCGGTGCTTCTCATTGGACAGACGGGGACAGGTCATCCGATGAGGACCTGGACGGGGACTCCGGGGACGTGGACCTGCCGGCGAACAGAGACGACTTCAGGGTGTCGTGTGCGAAGGAGATGGCTCTGCTGGCTCTGATGGAGAAGACGGGATACAACATGGTGCAGGAGAACGGCCAGAGGAAGTATGGCGGCCCGCCGCCAGGTAAACCAAACAGGAAATAAAACACGATGAGATGAAAGCTTCGCTCTGCATCGCTGACGTTTTCTACATTTTATCACCATACAATAACAAACTTTAATTCATTTTATTGGGATTTCAAAACAAAGTTTTCAGTTTTCCAAAATAATAAATTAGAATTGTTATTGTGACAAGAAATTTATGACGATAAATGATACGATAAACGCTCCCGGCTGAAGTCACTTTGTCACTTCCACACACACATTTAAAATTTTAATGTACTTCTAATATTGTTTAAAATTAAGTGGTTTTATGAAAAATCAGCAGAATCTGCCAAATTTTTATCTGGCAGATTGACGATTGAATAATTGATCAATTGTCAAAATTTTTATTAAATATTAAATTATTCGTCATAATATTTGAGGAATCATCATAGTAATTGATCAGCTTTCTGAATATTTGATTAATAATCTGAATATTAGAATAATAGTCAGAATATTTGATTAATTGCATAATCAATTACTGAAGATAGTCGTTAGTGGCAGTGATACATCTCAGCAGGGTGCTGCAGATTTGTATCTACTGGGTGGGTATTTTCGTGACCTCTGACATTTGCACATTTAAACTGTACGTTAGCTGTGGTAGATGAGACTCTGACCCTGGCTGTGCGGTCCAGGTTGGGAGGGACCGGCGCCGCCGCGGGGCTGCGAGGTCTTCGTGGGGAAGATCCCCAGAGACATGTTCGAGGACGAGCTGGTGCCGCTGTTCGAGAAGGCCGGCAAGATCTACGAGTTCCGCCTCATGATGGAGTTCAGCGGAGAGAACCGCGGCTACGCCTTCGTCATGTACACCAACAGGTGGCGCTCTGTGACTGCGTTGGTCCCACCTGGTGAGCTGAGCAGGTTAGTGAATGATGCTGTCGGTTCTGGTCCAGAGAAGCGGCTCAGCGGGCCATCCAGATGCTGGACAACTGCGAGGTCCGACCCGGAAAGTTCATCGGCGTCTGCGTGAGTCTGGACAACTGCCGCCTCTTCATCGGCTCCATCCCCAAAGACAAGAAGAAGGAGGAGATCATGGAGGAGATGAAGAAGGTGGGGAACGCGCGCCGTTTCTCTTTACTCCATTCAAACTAAATGTGTTCAGCTACTCTTGGACCTGGGGTATTTCTTTAAATCCTCCTCCTATCATACTGTTAAAATGACAGTAAAAACTTTCATAAAACATGAATGTGAACGCCACCCAATCAGCCAATCAGTGGCTCACCTGTCCAGGTTGTTTCATGTTATGCTGCTTCTCTCCTGTCAGTCCAACTGATCTCAGAGCAGCTGCTGTCGTGCGTCTGGATTTAAAATGACAGCTTGTCCTCATGAGTCAGAGTGTGTATGTGTGTGTGCGCTCCCAGGTGACGGATGGCGTGGTGGACGTCATCGTCTACCCCAGCTCCATGGATAAGAGCCGCAACCGAGGCTTCGCCTTCGTGGAGTACGAGTCCCACAAGGCGGCCGCCATGGCCCGCAGGACGCTGATACCCGGTACCGTCTCCACACTGCCTCTGTCACTTCCTGTCTGCGTCCAGCAGGGGGAGGCACAGCACAGCGACACACTGTTGTGATCTGCTTTTTAAGAACAGGATGATGAAGCAGGTGAGTCATGAAGTTTGAGGTCAGTCTGAGTTAAAGAAGACGTCCTGATCCTGAAGGAATCTACTTCCTGTTCCGTTATCTTCCCCAGTTAGTGAGGAGAAACTCAGAATTCCTGGTGTCAGTGAATGCAGCGCAGTAAAGAGTTTATGAATAGGTCAAATCCATAAATCAGAGTCCTGACGGTTCTCAGCATCAGCGCTGTAGAAACTGAATAAACACTTAAATGAATGTCCAGACAGGCTGTAAAACAAGACCACGTTAAATATAATACATTATAATATAATATAACACAGAGCTTTATGTTTATATTTATTACATGAACAATAACTCCTCAGGGTTTGATACATCAGGATGTAATAAACGGATCTGAAATGGTCAAAAACAACAGAAGAAACTTGAGAGACTGATGTGCTAAAAAGTAAGTACACCCCATCATCCAACCCCTTATTGTTTTTCATCTGATTTCGTCAGGCTCTTGGATTATTGTGGAGAACCTTTGGGACAAACTGGGTTTGGGTTCAACCCCAGTATGGATCCATTTGGATCCAGTTTAAGCTGAACTTCAGCTGCCCAGCAGGTGGCGTCACCTGGACTGAAGCCCCGCCCACACCAGAACGCTTCCAGAAAAAACTTCTTAATCTGATTTATTTGACTTTTATTCTGGAAAACAGCTGAGAAACACCAGTCAGAGTTCATTGTGTTCTGGTTGTGAACTGGTTCTGTTGTTCCTGCAGGAACCTTCCAGCTGTGGGGTCACTCCATCCAGGTGGACTGGGCGGAGCCGGAGAAGGATGTGGATGAGGAGGTGATGCAGCGCGTTCGGGTTCTCTACGTATGTACCCTGGTCCGTTTCCGCCTGCTAACACGACGGCAACATTGGTCAAATATTGAGCCTGGATTCCACCAGAAAACTGCAGTTTGGATTAATTTGAGAGAAATCACCAAAACTCAAATATTTTACAGAGTTTTTGTTCTTGAAAGTCATTGAAGGACAAGGAAAATCATTGAAACTTCATAATTATTCTGGCCCGCGTGCCGGTGGGGAGTAAATTTAAGCTCCGGATCAGAGATGCGTTTAGAGACTCCCACTGCTCCTGCTGTTTGAAATGTTCCTCAGATGAGCTTTAAGTGGAAAACAATTAGAGGCCTGGAGATGTGAGTCATTGATTTTCCTCTGAGCAGCTCAGCAGGGTGACGCGTCTCCCTAAAGTCAAATTAACACACACAGCCTGACAGTCATTACAGAGAACACCAGGAGTGGCTCTGAAGTGTGACCCCCACCTGTTGCCTGCTGACCCCGTCTGTCCTCCTGCTGCAGGTACGTAACCTGATGATGGACACGACGGAGGAAACGCTCCACCGGGAGTTCTCCAGCTTCAAACCCGGCTCCGTGGAGCGCGTCAAGAAGCTCACCGACTACGCCTTCATCCATTACCGCAGCCGCAGCGACGCCATCGCCGCCCTAACTCTGATGAACGGCGCCCAGATCGACGGCGCCACCGTGGAGGTCACCCTGGCCAAGCCGGCCGGGATCAAGGACGGGAGCGCCGCCGGGCGGAGGTACAACACCAGGGGTTACCTGGGAAACACAGCCACAGGGGGCGTCGGCGACGGCCGCTGCTCGCTCAGAGCCACGCCCCTGCAGACTCGCCTTGGAAACCCCTATTACAACGGAGGCGGTGAGGATGGCTTGAACACAACCTGAAACACTAGAGACATGATTAGAGTTTACATCTGCTTTAAACACATAAAGCTGTTGGTGTAGCTTCGTTTCTCTTTTCATTTTATTGAACATAATCACACAAACACCTGTTCACCTCTACAGTGGAGCCCCGCCCCCAAACACCTGTTCACCATTACAGTGGAGCCCCGCCCCCAAACACCTGTTCACCATTACAGTGGAGCCCCGCCCCCAAACACCTGTTCACCTCTACAGTGGAGCCCCGCCCCCAAACACCTGGTCACCATTACAGGGGAGCCCCGCCCCCAAACACCTGTTCACCATTACAGTGGAGCCCCGCCCCCAAACACCTGTTCACCTCTACAGTGGAGCCCCGCCCCCAAACACCTGGTCACCATTACAGGGGAGCCCCGCCCCCAAACACCTGTTCACCATTACAGTGGAGCCCCGCCCCCAAACACCTGTTCACCTCTACAGTGGAGCCCCGCCCCCAAACACCTGGTCACCATTACAGGGGAGCCCCGCCCCCAAACACCTGGTCACCATTACAGTGGAGCCCCGCCCCCATGCCAAGTCAAAGTTCAGCCTTTTAGCATTTTCTCTGCAACCTGACGCCAAATTATTCACTGAAAATCCACCTACTCACTGATTGTTCACTTCTAAAATGCATCTTGGGAAACTGAAACACTTGACACATCACAGGCTGGCCAATCCAGGAGCTGCATTTATTTTGCTTAGTGCTGATTGGCTGAGCCACCAAAAGCTCAGCTCAGGATTGCGATGCTAGCTTCTGCAGCTTTAAGACAGATTTCTTTTTTAACATCTCAAATAAGGCCCCTCTGTCACTTCAAAACTTTATTTTATGGCCTAAAACTGCTTTTAAGTCAGATAAAAACAAACGAGGACATATTTGATCTTTTAGTTTGAGGAGTTGAATTCTCTGACTTCAGATCAGATTCTGACCTTTGTGTTTCTGAGCAGCCAAACTAAACACCCCAGGCTTCCCTTCAGCCTGACCACACAGACGTCCATGCTTCCTCTCCTGAGAGCCCAGTCGTGCTCCGCGTTGCTTCTCCGATATTAAAACCTTCTTCACCCTCAAGGTGTCTCTGGAGAGACGTCCTCAAACGTCCACTTTGTCTTTAAATGCAGGCTGTGGTTTCCAGGATAAAGGTTACAAACACTCTGTATTAATCCAACTGTGAAGCTACAATCCTTTTCCACAACGCCTGCAGATATTTCCTATAAATAAAAGTTTTAAAATGAGCTCTCCCACAAACAAGCCATAAATGATTCATGGTAGGATGTGGGTAGAGCACATATAGCAGGAAGGAGAGATGGAATAGTGATAAGTGATTACAAAAACACTGAATCAAAAGATCCTTTTTCCAATAAATCTGGTCTGCAGGTCGTTACAAGTGGAACTCAGCAACTCCAGAATGACAAAAACAATAATCAGGAAAAAGTTTTTATTGTCCAGCAGGGGAGCAAGAGCTGAACGATTGAGTCGTGGAGTTACAGAAGGCAATGAAAGCCAAGAAACCTGCAGAAATCTGTCTGTATGTCGGTCATCTCTGGGCTGGTTTCTAGTTTGGTTGATCTGATCGTTGGTCAGTCAGTTGGTTGAACCGTTAGGTGGTCAGTGAGTCGTTGGGTCTGCAGCTGATTTTGATGCTGGTTAGTTTATATTATTGATTGGTGGTCTGGCTAATGTTTCAGTCAGTGGGTTTGTTGGTTGGTTAGTCAGAAGTTTGGTCAATTGATTAGTTGATTTTAGAGAGTTGAAACCACATAATAGTTAGAGTTGAATGAAAAACCCTTAAAGGAAAAGTTTGTTTACTTTCATTGCCGTAGCAGAAACCAAGCCATCAAACCGGCAGGAAGCTGTTTAAAGTCACCAAAACATCTGATCAGTAGAGAGGCAGAGCAGGAGCAGAAAAAAATCTAAATAAAACCAATTGAGTGATGCTGAAGCTGCCTGGAAGAGAGGCAGTGAATGGAGTTATATTTAATTAAAGTCAGTTCAGCTCTAGTTAAAACAGGAAGTGAACCTGAGCTCCAGACTTTACTGCAGAGGTTGATTCAGCTTGAAGCTTTAAATATTCCCAGTCTGACAGTTTTACTTCCAAGCTCAAGGCGCCCCACAAATCATGGAGCCAAACATAAACAAACAACATGGCTGCCAGCGCAGGAAGTGAGTGAAGAGTTGCTTAATCAGCTCTAAACAATGACAGTTAGAAACTGTCTCACCCATTAAACACGTGAACCCGTCCACGTCCTGTTGTCCTGGAGATGAACCCTCTATGGGGAGAAATGAGGGACATAATTACCCAAACAACTTCAAAGTGTTTCTCAAACAAACATGCATCATTTGTTGCGCAACAACTTGGACACTAATTAGTTTCATAAATAAGACCAAAGCAGAGAGCAGCATTCATTTCATCTAATCAGGACCATTAAAGTGTTTTACACTGATCAGCAACACTTAGTTATGTTTTGTCTCCATCAGCTAATAGTGATAATTCAGGACGTCAGGTTCAGTTACCACAGAGCATTGTGGGTAATCTGGGCGTCTAGGCTGCTGAGCTACGGTTTTCACTCCATCATGGTGTCTTAATGAAGAGACGAGATGAGGCGATGAAGAGCGTCGTTAATCAGAGGAGCTGTAGCTTCAACACGCTTAGACTCAACAGAGACTCATCAAAACAACGTCACAAACATCAGGACAGAACAGACTCGCAGGAAGCCTCTTCCCATCACTCCGGCTTCAGGGCCATTCAGGGGTTTTGCACCTTTTATTTTTATATTTTCTACCAGAAAAAAGACATTCAAATATTATTTATAGCTGTTTAGCATATAAATTGCTCTGGTCTCGTTGAGATGATTAGAAAGATTGTAAATGAGTACTGCAGCTTTATTGCTTTAAGCTGTCGGACATAAAAGTCAATCATAACAAGGGCAGCGACATATTCACTGACACTGGCTTAGCACAGTGTGTCCAGGTTACAGTAAGTCAGGTAAATCATCGGGTCGGTTCTGGTACCAGTTCATCCACAGTTCCCCTCCCACTGCTGTGTACGACAGCCACAACTCCTCTGAGCTTCTCCTCACTTTACAAAATACAAAACAAAATGTCTGAATGTTTTGAGAACAGCATGGAGCAAATGATGAAATGTTGTGACAATATTTCCAGGTTCTGGGTTTAGTGATCAGCCCAGTGCAGAATCGGGTCGTCAGGCTCTCAGTGTGGCTTTATGAGACATTCTGGACAACAAGACACACATTCAGCTGCTGCTTAGTAGAAATCTTCTCTGTTTTTCTTTTTTTTGTAAATTGTCAAGAGATGATGTGCTGCATAAATAAACTGAACTGAATTAAAACAACCTGCTAGCTCTCCAACTGACATTAACTTACATTTTTTATCCTAAGATTATTTTAGGATAATCTTAAAATAACAAGCATTAAAACTAGTTTACTTTTATCTTCATGGTGTTTGTTTAATGCTATGTTAGGAGCAGATGTGACGTCACACTAAGTATGTGAAAGAGTGTTCACTATAATTTCGTTTTAAATGTTTCTGTTTACTTTTACTACTCACTGTAGCATCATATTTTACTGTCCATCAAAACGCAACAAAACAAGATAAAATTGGATAAAACTTAAAAAATACTGGACAGAACTGGATTCAACTGGATTCAACCGCAGTAGACTGGATAAAACTGGACCAAGCTGGATATAATTTGATAAAAGAGTAAAACAGAGAACATCTATTATGATCTTTTCAGCCTTCTTGTTGTCTGCCAATGTTTCCATGGAAACCAGTTTCCTCCAGTCTGACTCCATTTTGAAGACGTTCAGAAAGCATCAGTTTGTTGTTATTAGTGGATGTTTAACTAAAATAAAACAAACGTTCAGAGCCGAACAGACAGAAAAGGGAAACAATGTTTTAGATTTTTTGATCGTTCACTCTGATGTACTTAGTTAAAAGTAACAAAATCACATCAAGCGTATTCACATGTTGTGTCACAGAGTAGAGAAAGGCAGCTCTGCCCCTCCCCTATCTGTTGCTGCACACTGCCAGTTAGCTGGCTGAAAGAAGACTAATAGATTGGTTAAACTCTCATGTCAACATTTTGATCCTGTGAGCTGTTTTGTCCTCACACCTTCAGGATTTCGTCCATCAGGATGTTTTTTTTTTTCCAGAACCTGATCTGACTCTGATTTAAATAGATGATGTGTGTGTGTGTGTGTGTGTGTGTGTGTGTGTGTGTGTGTGTGTGTGTGTGTGGTTCAGAGGACCCGGAGCGCTTCATGTTCCCCCTGCTGCCCTGCACCCCCCTGACGCCCATCAGTCTGCTCGCCCTGAAGCAGAGCCAGATCGGCTCGGCCGTCAGCCTGCTGGAGTACCACTGCCACAAGAACTGCTGGTCTCCACCCGAGTACCACCTGTACTCCACCCCGGGACAGGACGGGAAGCTGCTGCTCATCTACAAGGTCCACACACACCCACACACACACACACACACACTGAGCTGGTAGCCTTTCTCACACCTTGATATTTACACAGCAGCCTGTAGTTCATGACCCACTTATTGAAAAGCCAACATCTTGAACTGAACCGTATCTTTAATGATCAGCTGTTCCAAAGCATTAGGATCCCACAGAGCAGCTGTTCAGCACTGTGAAACAGAAACATCTGGTTTAGTTCACCTGCTTCACCTCTGGCTGCTCAGAGCCTCAGGAAGCTTCACTTTTACAGAAACAAGCAGCAGCAGAACCTGACAACACCGACCTTCACAACAGAAACCCGAGGCCACATTCTTCATTACTCTCTCACTCTCTCTCTCTGTGTGTGTGTGTGTGTGTGTAGGTGGTGCTGCCGTCCACGCGAGCCACCTACATCCCTGATAAACTGTGTGCGCTGCTGGACGACGCCAAGGAGTTGGCTGCCCAGACGACGCTGTGGAACCTGGGTAACGTCTCACTCACACCGCAATCTGCAGGAAAACGGCATCCATGTTGGGCGACTGACATGGAGCCGCCTGATTGGCTGGGAAATCTGAGGCTCAGAGACACAAACAGGAAGGAAATGTAAATATTCGATAGAGAGGACAGAAACATTTCTCAAATGTTTTGTTTTATTAGTTTTAAAGAGAAAGTGGAATAAAATAGACATAAAATTATATAGATTGTGTTCAGACTGTGTTGAACGTAACTCTGGCTGCTCTCCACGTGTCACTTCCTCCAGTTTGTTTAGAGGTCAGCGGGGCATGGCACCGGCTCGGAAATGTATGCAGAGATATGCAGCCTGTGTCTGACTGCAGCTGCATGTTTTATGGATGGAGTTGAGCGTCGTAAACAGTGACCCTTTAGTTTTAATGATGAGGTGATAACAACCTGCAGCACGTCTCCACTCACTCATTCAAAACTCACTGCTGGAGTTTCAGCCACCATCATCTGTGTAGGTCCCAGCAGGTCAGACCAGAACTTTGATTTACCAATCAAATCATCTGAACCCTGAAGGAAGCAGGGCTGACAGAGCGGCCATGTTGGCGCCCAGTGGAGCGGCTGCAGCTCTACCTCAGACGAAAACTCTGACAGTCGGAGCCAGTTAGATATTCCAGACGTCTTAATGATCCTCGCCTGGAAGCTGGGGAACGTTTCAGACGTCCAGTTTTGCTTCTTTAACTACATCAGTAGGAAACTGGTCTGAACTTATTTGCTGTTTTGGGTTAAGTCGGTTTCTGTTTGGAGGCAGCATCTGTTTGGGTTTATGTGGTAACCGTTGGTAACCGTTGGTAACCGTTGGTAACCGTTGGTAACCGTTGGTAACCAGTGTTACTTCCTGTCTGCCAGCTCTGAGCATCAAGAACCAAAATGACTTTTGGAAGATTTTATCAGGAAACTTTTCCATTCAGCTCAATAATCCAAATGACATTTTCCATTTCACTGAAACTTTGGCTTTTCTGTAATTCAGACCTAATTCATCATTAAAGCAGCTTGTAGCAAAATGTCAGTATTGATTTAAAAATCTTCAGTCTAGTCAGAGACCGAAGGCCTGCAACTTGTACGACTTTTATGGTTTAATTAGAGTTGGGACAGAATTAAAATTAATTGAGGTAATTGCATGGTCTTTAATTAATTGAATTGTATTTAAAAACTATATTATTGATATTTTATTTTAAATGTTAAAACTGTTTGTCAACAAAATGCTCAACATTTTTAGTTAAAATATCTTTTTTTCTGTTGTTTTTTCTTTCTGAACCAGCAGCTTTGAAATGTGAGATTCAGATTTGGTCGAATCTCTTAGATTTTTTACTTTTTAAACGGCATCTTCCTATAAATAAATCAGATTTTGGTGTTTCTGCAACGGAACCGGACCGGTCCAGTAAGTTCTGACATCAGCATGAAATGGAAAAAGAGACAAAGTGGTACAATAGGTCAGAGCTGCTCCAATCCAAAGAGTTTAGAGAATCTCATTCTGGACCAGAACCCGGCAGCCAGAACCAGCTTAATTAAAGGAGAAGGGAAGTGAGGAGAGCAGCAGGAGTTTCATCCACTGGAGGATTTTTTTATTAAACCTTCAAACTGCATGAATTTTTTATCCCCTCTCTGCTCCACAGGAGCCTGAATATCTTTGGTTCTGATAAAAAAAAATGTCCTTATTGGGTTTATTTTAAATGTATTTATTTCTGCTTCATTTCTTCTTGATGTCTTCATGTCTGAATCCTCCTGCTGCAGAAGAAGAAGAAGAAGAATCTCATAAAGAAAATGGTTTCATCTGGATTTTGTTCTCACTAAACTGTTTGTTTCTCTTCTGTTTATTACAGTCAAATTGATTTATAAAAATCATTTCAGCAAGTTTAAAGTTCTTTACATCATAAAAACAAATCAAATATTTTGATCAATGTTTCATTTACCTTTAATCAAAGGTAAACCTAACAGTCTTGATTTAAAGGAACTCAGTGTTTCAGCAGTTTTTCAGTTTTCTGGAAGTTGATCATTCCATACTAATTGATGAAAGATTATTAATCTGGTGAATCTCAGATGATTTAAACTGCTGCTATAATGAGATGAAGTTTTATCCAGACCTTTGCGTCTCATTCCCAACCTCCTCTGTTTCCGTCCAGATTCGTCCATCCTGACCGGAGCTTCCTTTGACTCTCCCAGCAGCCTCTCTCCTCCGCTCGCCATGTCGCCGTCCGACTGCAGTCCCAGCCTGCTGAGCTGCGGCGGCCGCACCTTCACGCCCTGCCTGCCCGCTCCTCCTCCTCCGCCGCCGTCGCCCTTCCCCATCTCCCCCCTGCCCTCTCTCTCTGCCTTCTCCCCCGCTGCGTCCCAAGCCCAGCGGCTCTACTTCAACTCCCAGTCTCCGTTCTACTGACGGTGAAGCTTCACTTATCTCACCTCAAGCTAATGTGTTTCCACATTCATGTGTAAAAAGGTTAAAATTCTGAGAAAAAACTTTTGGTCAAACTTGGAATTAGAAACTCTCTCTTCTCTACGGCTCTAATGAATATGAAGTAGAGGAAGAAAATAAAGAGAAACTGGATGAAATTGTCCTCTTGGTCCAGTAGTAATGAGAAACGAGATCAGCTGTAACTTTATAAATCGAGAAGTTAAAAGTTATTTAGTTTCATAAATAATGAAACATTTTGATTATAGTTTTCTTCGTAGAGCTTTTACTGATTGCTGATGCCTTTCCTTCTTGGCGTTGTGTTAACATAAACTGCTGCTTCTATAGAGGAGCCTCATCATGATGATGATGATGGTCAGTTTGTCTCTTGGGTTTGATGAAGGTTTGTCCTTCACCCTGATGCCATGGAAACCTTCTTTTCTTACCTGTATTTGACAGAATGTGTTTGTTTTTTGTTTTGTCCTGATTGCAGGGAATCGTTTGTTGCCCAGGGAGCGCGCTGCGGCGCCGGAGGAAGAGGAGGGTGAGGAAGGCAGGCAGGCAGGCGTGAGTCCATGCAGGTTTCCAGCCGCTCACTCTCTTCTCTCCGTCTGATAATCTGAGTTAGCGCAACGGTTCTCTGAGTTTCCTGTCAGATCTCAGAACGTCCTCTCATCTTCCTCTCATCTTGTCCTCATCTCCTCATCACGTCCCACCGAGTCCAGAACCAGAATCTGACCTCCTGCCCTCAGATCCGGTTACATAAACAGCAGCAGAGCTCGTCTTTCTCCACAGATTCAACTTCTGAAGCCTTTCAGGAAACGTTGGCGCGTTGAGCTAATGATTCAGATGGAGCAGGAAAACATGGCCGCCTCCTTCATCCTCCAGAGACGCTGAAACACATTTAACTCTGACCCCTTCCATGTTCATCCATGAGCTTCTCCAAGCAAAACAAAACTCATTTTATCATTTTTAAGGCTTCAACTGCTCAGAAAAAAAATCAGATTTAATAATTATAAATAGACTTTAGTGTTTAAATGTCAAACAGGAATAAAACTGTTGATTTTAAAGCCATAGAAACTAATCAGGTTTGTTTGTGTTTTCTCTGCAGATTCAGATAAAATATGGAAATAATTCACTGTTAATATTCACTATGATTAACAGACAATTTTACTAAAATTTCAACTAAATATTTAGGAAAATTTAGCCGATCTACAGAAAGCCATTTTAGTCACTAATAATGATATAATAGTAATAACACAACATGGCTGTAAAAACAATTCTAAAGTACAATAATAAAGTAAATATGAACACATAAAGTTAATAATTTAATGAAAGTAAAAATAAACATTTTCTTAGCTTATCCCAACCTTTTTCACTTTTATTGGTTTAAAAAGAGTAAACGAGAAATATTACATTTTATATGCACCTTTTTGAAAATACTTTCTTGATTTTTGTTTTAATTATTAAGACTATTTATTTAAAATGTCTTTTTTGTTGAAGGAGTATTTTGTTTTTGAAATTTTAGATTTAGGTGAATTATTTTAAAGTTATTTATCAATAAGTTATTTTATTTATTTTCTCAGATACTTTTTTATTTTTATTTTGAAGCTACGTTTATTTCAGGAGATAATGATTTTTTGATGACATTTTTTACAAATGACTTTTATTCAAGCTTGGAAACAATACTAAATATTTCTAAAACATTTTATAAATTGGAATTTTATTTTGAAATGCTTAATTTATTAACATAAAGTCATTAAATGCCTTCCAGAAGTTAAACTTTGGTTAATTAAGGATTTTCAGGAACAAATAAATTAGTCTTTATGAAATCTTCATTTAAATGTTTTTCTTTATGATTATGTTTAAATGATTTTTTTGTATTTAATATAATGGCCAAAATGGCTTTCCATACAAGAATAGATGCATTTAGAGTCACTTGTTTCCGGGCAGATTTCAGAAGCCGGTTTTAACTCGCCGCTGTTTTTCTAACCTGCTACTGAGTGAGAGGAGATGAGGATGATGAGGATGATGAGGATGAGGAGGAGGAAAAGTTTCTTCCCAGAAGACGAGAGGACCGTCTGAACGAACTGAAGTTTGATTCAGAGCAAACAGACGAGCCTCCAGCTGCAGCTGTTGAGACGTTTGTGGCTCTGAATGTGTTTGTTGTTCTGAGTTTTATTGTTTTGGCTCAAATGTTTTATTCTCATTGATCCGTTCAGGCTGAGCAGCTCAGAAATGTTCTTTGTTTTTTTTTTATTCTTTTTTTTTGTTCCCCGACACAGAAAGTCGATATTCATGTTCGTTTCGCTGGTGGTTTGTTTGACGTTGTTGGAGTTAATTTAGTGTTTAATCTGCAGCCGTTTTGAATCTGAGTTTGTCCCGACGCTGTGAATGAACAACCACAAATATATGTTTTTCATCTGACTTTCAAATCGCCTCGATTATCAGAACAATCTAAACCTGAGCAAAGAAATGTTTATTTAACAGTCCAAAGACTAAAGGGAAATCACAAATCAGGCGCGCAGCTCTGGAGTTAGAAAAGTCTGTGCAAAGTAAATTATTCATTTGTGTGAAGGTCACCCTATTTATTAAAACAGATAAAATATGAAGTGTTTTCAGCTGCTGTGAAACAAATGAAGGCTTTGATTGCTGATGATCAATCTAGCTGAAGATGAAATGTTTTGTGCTTAAATGTTGAAACGGTTTCAAAACAAACAGATGCTGGTGAGTCTTTAAATAAAACTCATTTATTTACTGAACATTTTAAACTTCTCCAGTCTGTTGGCACCACAACGCCTCCACATCTGCATCAGCTGCTTATTTCACTCAAGTATGTTGATAGTTGTTTTTATTTCTGCGTCTTAAAGCACTTTGGAGCAACGTTGCTGTTTTTAAGTGCGCTTTAAAATAAAGTTGACCTTGACGTTTGTCTTCTGTACTGAAGCTCATGATGAACGTTGAGATGTGGAGTTTAATTAACAAATCACGACTGAAAGGACAGAAATATAACATTTTGATCTTGTGGGTTTTGTAATATTTAAATGACTAAATCAAACTTTTCCTTTTGAACTTTAGTTCCTCACATGGAGCCTCAGGTTGATGTTTCACTAACTTTGGATTTAAACTTTGTAAACCTGTAGATGTATAAACTATTGGATAATGTGTCTTAAATACTTGAAGGCCTACAACATCTCTAACCTTTTACTTCTTTAATTAGTAAAGATACGTTATAAAAAGTAAATTAAGATCTAGTATTGACTTGAGCTTTTCATTGATGATTATTCTAGATGCATATTGTTTGTTGTTGTTTCTGGGTTTTGTTTTCTCTCTTCCTGCAGGTTCGGTTCTTTTCTCCTTCTTTTCCTTCTCAGTCCATCACATTTAAAATGAACCCAGATTAACTTCTGATGAAGTTTCATTCATTCACCATCATGTTGTCATGGAAGTGATGACTCAGCTCTTTCATCTCCTTTGATTTGTGGATTATTTTCTGTATTCAGCAGCAATAGGATCTCAGTGAAAAGCCTGTCATGATCCGTCAGGCTAATTATGTGTCAGACAATAAAGGTTTAATGAGTCGTCTGCCATTTTGATGTAATGGACATTAGGCCCTGCTGTTCTGAAGGTCAGCGTTATAAAACCCAGGAAGTGGCTTCCTGTCGGTGTTTGAACGCTGTTTGGACAGAAACAACTCGCAGCCTCCTCTCTGCTGCACATTTGCATTTGTTCTCCTCTAAACGTCTCTTTATCTCCGTTCTTCCCTCCCTCTTTCTCTCTCTTCTCTGTCCTTGGGTTTAGTTTCCATTCCTGCCGTTTCGCATTCAGAGCTCTGCAGCTTTGTTGTTTTAACTCACATTAGAGTCGTTTTTCCTTTGTGCTGCTCGGCAATGTGAGCTGCTCTGTGAGAGGATGAAACGGCTCAAATCCCCAGAACAAACTAAATGCTTAACTGGACTTCTGGTGTTTCTTATAAACGGTTTTTATCACGTTCCAAAACGTTTTTTTCTTAGTTCTTCATTAGAAAAATGAAGTCATTAAGAGGTTCATAAGTTGTACTCAGAAGGACCAGTAATTAGTTATCAGTCTCCACATTTAGTTCATTGGTCCAAACGTTTTCCTACTGGATGCCAGACCTGGATGTCGTTTCAGATGTTCAAACTGAAAATTTATACATTTTAGATCATTTTATTTTTTAAATCCTTTCAGTTATACTTTGTTCCTTTATGAAAACAAAGTATTCAAAAGTTGTAAAGCAGAATTTAATACGACATTCATTCCCATCATGCATCTGCTCCTTTGTTTCGTTTTGGATCCTTGAGTGGATAATGAGGTTTTTAGTTTTCTGCCAGCTGAGCCTAAAACTAGAGAAAAGAGGAGGAACTGCAGAACAGATGAAAGCAAAGAGAGGAAGAGAGAGAGAGAGGAAGAGAGAGAGAGATAGAGGCCAAAAGATGAAGAGGAGGAGGATCAGAGGAAGAGTAATATCTGTGGGGGGTAAAAAATCAGGGTGAGCAGTTTGCTTATCAGCAGGAGAGTCTGTGCATCAGAGTCACACAGTTGATGTTTCATTTTGTGCGTCTGCAGCAGAACTCCTAATTCTTCCTCTGATTTTAAACGATGAAACACTTTGCTGCTCAGTGAACCCAAAACCTGAGCCTGGCTCCTGGTTTTCATCGCTCTGGACGCCTCAGCTCGCTGCCTTCTGCTTTCATTTCTTTTTAAGTAGATTAAAATACCTGAAGGTCTTCATTTACAAAGCAAATGCAGGCCTTCATTTGAGTAGCACTTTATCAAACCCAAGGACTTTAATCTAGTCATTCATGTAGCCAGCTGTGGCTACACAGCTAGCTCACAGAGAGTCGTTGAGTTTTTCCCAAAAACACAACAACTGAGATGCAGCTGACTAGTGACAGGACAGACGGTGAAGGGAAACCCGGTCAGAACCCTACAGACCAGGATATTAGGATAGTAGCTAACACTTAGCAATGCAGATGCTAATAGTTTCAGCCCCTTCATGGATGGCGCCCTGGGCAAACCTCCACTTCTACTGCCTCCAACAGCTGTTTCTCAAATCCCGATTTCTAAACTTTCCTGGTTTTGCATAACTAAATGCACTAAATGCAGAAAACCGGAGAACTGGAGATCAGGTTCTGTTTGCTAACAGTTAGCAGTCGTGCCTTCTCAGGACTCTGGGATCTCTGCCTGCAGTAAAGCAATAAAAAAAAACTTAGAGTTCAGCTGACTGATAAGTACATATGTATTTTAAAAACGAGATGTTTGTGCGCCCCCTGTCATGGTAGCGCCCTGTGTAACCGCCCACATGGCCCATATTAAAAACCACCAATGCTAGTGGGACTAGCTTCACTTTAGCGTCAAATATTCAGTTTTAATACCACAAACTCTAATTATGCCTCCAATAAAACCTGTTTCTGTCCTCAGAACTGCCTGAATTCCTCATGAGATCCATTCAAAATGGTGTCAGACATTTTGATGAGGTTTGGTTCATGTTAGCCTGTTAGCATCATTCTGCTGCTGCAGAGTTTTTATACTGAGATCTGGTGACTGCAGGTGTATCTAGTAAAGAAGCTCTGAGCTGCGGATGAAAATGATATTTTTAACGGTTTCTGTTGGCTCTCCAGGGGAGTTTCTGTCAGAACCGCGGTGGGACCGTTGGACCAGAACTCCAGGTTCTGCAGACGGTAAATACGTGGAAGTGGGAACGCTTTAAAAGCCTTTTCTCCTCATCAGTTTTACTGGCAACCAAACCGGGAATTTAATGAGCTCCTCTGGAATGTCAGCTCCATTTAAACTTTGAGTTCAGAACCGTCCAGAACCAACGTGTCCCACAGGACTGGGTCGAGCTCGTGACGCTGCGCTGTAGAGCAGATTTACATTAGAGCTGATTTATTTTTGCTGCTGTGAATGTGGGTTGGCCCCGGGAGACCCAGGGCTTCATGGAGAGCCGGGCTTTCTGAGCTACGCGTTCAGATGGAGGCTTTGAAGTCCAGCCCAGCAGGAGTCCACGTTGGATCTCCACAGAACTTCCTGTGCGTGGGTGTGTGTGTGTGAACATGGGGCCTCCTGGCGGCGTGAGGACAGACTCCTCGTCCTTCTCTGCGGGTTTCTTCTGCGGCGCCGGCTCACTGTAAAATGAGAGAAATTAGTTTTTGTCATCGCTGCGCTCTGGGAAACAGATGCGATGGTTAAAGGCTCTTTGGTTTGGTTTCAGTTTGGATTGGACTGTCTGCAGAGGGAAACCCAGACTGATTCCTCCTCAGGTTTGTCCCTCAGCTGCTGCTCTGCCAGCGCCTTCTGCAGGCACCAGATGCATGATGGGTCGTCGCAGAGAGCGCTGAAGAACTTCACTACTCAGCAGGCTGAAGGAGGAAAACGTGCAGCTGATGGGGACGTTTTCTGATTTAGCTGCAGACTGAAGGATTCATGTAAGGTTGGTCCTAAACGTCCAGAACCGTCTCTTCATGGGGATGGAAATGGATCATGAAGCAGGAACTGAATCAGGTGGAATTGCTCTTGAGTTTGTTGCAGTTACAGCTGAGCATCGTTTGAGGTGCTTCTTTGCTGAAAGTGAAAATCTCATGTGGTGAAACTCCAGGGTTGGAGAGACGGTGAGGAGCTCCGTCATTCAGGAAACTAGAGCCTCCGCTTCTCCACACCGACAGGAGCCAGTCTGAGCAGAAAGCCTCTCTGACAGTTTCCCACTGGGAGGAGATCCAGAACTCATCTGTCTGACTTCACACTGATGACCTACTTCCTGTTTCCATCACATAAAATCCAAATAAAACTTTTCTGTAAACTGATGTTGGAATAAGTTTTATTTACTGGCTGATTTCTGCAAAACGACTCAGCAGTTCTTCATATTTGGATGAAGTTTCTTCATTTCAGTGCAGCAGTTGGTAAGTTGTCTGTTTCTGCAGGATAAACAGTGAAGCCAAAGCGATTCTCTGCCTCCCACTCAGCATGTGGAAGGTGAAAAATGTTTCCTGTCAAGCAAATTTATGCAAAAACAAATGAAATCCTTATGGAGATGCATTACTGGGACCAACCGCAGCAGGAACCAACGGCCCTGAGGGTCTCTGGCCTCTTCGCTCCGCCTGCTGCGGCGCTACGACGTCCTCCGCCTGTTTGAGGAGCAAATCTCCAGAACTGATGTCTCTGCTTGCGGAGCAACGCCTCCCTTCGCTCAGAGAGACGAACGGCAGCCGGGCGAACTCTGCGTATCGCCGAGCCGTTCGCAACCCAACTGCTCCGGCTGGAAAACGTCCAACTGAGGCTGAAACTGCTGTACAAAATAAAAACAGGTAAAACAAAATCCACTAAGTCACTTAAATAGGAAAGAGTTGTTTTATTGGTTTTACTAAACCCAGTTGAAGTTGCAGGATGTCATTTTTATAAAAATGTATCTTTTTTTTTTTTTTTTACATTTTTGTTAAAACTGTCACCATGTTGACAGTTTGTAATGAGACAGATAATCTGTAAAAACCTCCATCTCCACCCTGAGCCATCTGAAGAAATAATTCAAAAACAACCAATCTGTGCTGTCAATCAACTTCATAAATGTGCTGCTAAATGTGCTAATGCTGGGCAAAAAACTCACTGTTACAGGAAAACCATTTATCTGCCTGTTATCATCGGTGCTATGCTAACTAGCCTTAGCTTTCAGAACATGTCTTACTTTAACGGGAGGGTGAGCAGCACTCAAACGGTCTTGATTGACAGCAGTAAGACCCTCCTCCCGTTAAAGTCTGACTCTGATTGGCTGTTATATTTAGCACAGGAAGGAGGCAGAAGAGCTGGATTATTTCACAGATTATCTATCTTAAACAAACTGTTACCACAATGTGAGCAATAAATTAATTAGTGGCATAATAAATTAAAGCGAGCTCAATAGCTTGATCTTTTCTCTCTTTTCTTTCTTTCT
>CAEFZY010010275.1:0-17773 GCA_903066815.1 Brachyrhaphis roseni
CTAAAGACCAGGAGCCATTTCTGCTGCTAGCGCTAGGCTAGCATGTTAGCTTTGGTTGTATTTACCCAGAATGCCCTGCGCTGTAGTTCACTTCCTGTGTCCACAGCTGTGGTCAAATAATCTTCAGAATCACTAAAATCTACAGTGCGTCCAGAGCTGCACATTTATTTCAACACAAATAATAAAAAACTCAAAGGTTCAGACCTAATGACGATGCTTCGACGTGAACAGATAGGCCTGATCTGACCTTTGGCCCCTACCAGGACGCTAACGGCTGCCTGACCAAATGGCTGTGGAGCTTTGACAGAATTGCCACAGATGCACAGACAACCTGCTGCAACTGAACATGAAGACAAATCTGTCTCACACATCCAGCTTCTCACATTATTCAGCTTAATGTGTTTTAGCCACAAAAGCTTGTTGAGCCTCTAATTAATGTATTTGCTTCAATATTTTAGAAAGGAAATAAAAATACTAATAAGTAGGAGGCGAGCTGTTGTCCCTCAGCATGTTTGCCCTGAATGTGGTTGGCTGAGCGGAGCGACGGTTCAGAGCGACTCCTCAGGCGGTTTCTTGTTCTCAGGAATAAAAACACTCAAACTATTTACATGCTACCTGCTTGCATATATATTTCACATCAGAGAGAGAGTATTAATAATCTGGGGTAAAATTGGTCTTTTTTTCACCCATCTTGACTCTACAGAGGAAAAGTGAAGAGTTGGTTTTGCGTCTCTTTGCTCAGGGAGTCTTAAAGACGTGAGGAAAAAAAGAAAACGGTGAGAAGTTTCAGAAACTCAATCAGAGCGTTAGAGATTGGCCTCGTGAGGATGAAGCAATGTGACAGGCCTAAAGAGGTTAGATGCCAGGTTTATCCAATTATAGTCTCGCAATAAACAATTTCAGAAGCCCTCCGTCCCCAGTCGGCTCCTCGCTCGCTCTCCCACCGCACTCCGTGTGAAACTTGACCCGCCATCTGGATCCATGCGCCGCTGACGGATGCGGCTGCGTCGAGCGGCGGCGCTGCGCCGGATGAGCGCCGGGTCTCAGGTCTGCCAATCTGCGGCGGCCCTCGGTGCCCCCTGCCCGCTAAGCAAATATTCACAGACTCTGATGGCATCGTTTTCGTCTAGATTAGTGGAGAGCCGTCTGCAGATGATGATAATGAGACACTCAATTTCCTCGACTCCGGCCATCTGAGAGACAGTCAGACGGCCCGGTAATCGGGTTTGCGTCGGGGAGCTCATCCATCCAGTCCCAGTATTGCGTTGACATTAGAACCAAGACGTATTAGCACATTAGCCCAAATGGGCCATGATGTGCTCTCACTCAGTTAAGCGGAGTGCGATGGCGGCTGTTACGGTTATGGCGATGGCTTCATGCAGTTCCTTGACGACTGCATTGATCTGCAGAAGCACCTGAAGTCAGCAAACGGTGCAGAAGGCTAGGAAACCCAGAAAACCGTCGCTAGGAGGCAAATGAGGGTTAAACACCTTAATGAAAAGTGCTTCCTGTGTTTTCAGGGCTTTAGTGAGGGGAGGCGGGGTTTGAAGGAATCCATCTTGGTCCTAATTTAGCAGCCTGGATGGATGTTCCTTGAAGGAGCAGCCGCCCTGCGGTCTAGTCATTACATGCCACAGGCCAGAGACACAGATCTATAAATGTTTGGTATTAAACGGACCCACTGATGGCCTGCCCTCACTCCTTCTGCTCCCCTTAATGGAGCTTTTATGAATCTCAGGCCTCATTTGTCTCTCATGGTTAGCGGCTTTCTGCCGTCTGAATTGTGTAATAATGGCAAACCCAATTTGCTTTGTGCTACGTTAATCTCAACACGCCCCTTCTCTCTCTTTCATGCTTCCCTAACTGCATTCAACACATTCATCAATGATTCTATTATCACTCTCTTCTTTTAACCATGTGTGGGTGTGTGTGTGTGTGTGTGTGTGTGTGTGTGTGTAAAGAAATCAGAAAATAAAGCCAAATTATGCCACTATACTCACAGAAGACAAGAAAGGCAACATTGATGAAATTCTTCTGAAAAGTCATTAACGACGGCGCCATTATCTCCTTTAAAAGTCTTTTTTTGTTCCAAACTCGAAGTATTTCCTCAAACAATCAGACAGTTTTTAATGAAACGTCTTCTTAAAGAATGACAGCGCGACTGTTTAACACGAGAACCAAGAGTTACTATTGTTAGGTAATTACAGAAAATGCCTGTAGAGTTTAAATCCGTACAGACTCAGTTTACTAATCAATTATTCTGGCCATTAATCAGATAAAAAAACTAAACTTTGCAGATTTTCCATTTAACCACTTAAACCCTTTTGCTGCTTTTATAATAAAAATCAACTGATTTATTAGTAATTAGTGTGAACTGGTGTTCCTGGTAGGATGAGCTTCGTGTTTCATTTTGCTGGTTATTAAAGACAGATATTAAACATGCGAGTGTTTAAGTGAGGATGATCTCGGAGCGCCGCTGGTTTCAGGAACAGCTGAGAGTTTGATGCAGCTGCAGACGGACGGCAGAAACCGGTTCTGGTGAACTCTGACCTCTCGCTGCAGATGATTTCAGCTGTTTTAAATATTAGGTAACAGTTTATTTAAAGAGGTGTACATAAATGGACAAGAAGAAGTCTTCATAAATGTTTCAGTAATGCAGCTTTTAATGCAAAGTTGCACTAAAGGTGAGATTTTTGTTCATAGCCATAAATATTCATGAAAACTCCTTCATGTTTATAATGTTATGTTTTATATTCACTCCTTCAAATAAATGAATCCAGATGTTGATCCGTCACTCAGCAAATATTATTTTAGCACTATAGTTTAGTTTCATTGTGACGTCTAATTCAGTTTTATTTAGTTTTTTGGGGTTTGCTGGTTTTTTAGTTTCAGTTTAGTTTTTATTAGTTATGATAGTAATTTTAGTTTTTTAATACTTTGGTTCAGAATTCAAAAAGGTCAAAGTATTGTGTTGTGAATACATTGATTGATTGTGTAATAAATACTAAAATGTATTCAATTATTGTTGAACAATGATAAACCTTTGCGGCCTAGTCCAAGTAGAGCTGAATGAAAATGAACAACCTCAGTTCAACAGGCAAATAAATATATTCATAAACACAAAAACTGATATTTCATCTATAATGTTAATATGTTTTATAAACATAATATAGTTCAAGTTACGTAGTTTTTCCCAATATTGTTTATATTTAAACTGAATTTTCTCAATTTAGTTTTTGATATTTATTTTGTTTTAGTTTCTATCTGAGAAAATCTAAAAGTTTATTTTAAAACCAGCTGCTGTGCAACAGAATTATCTGAAAATGATTTATTACCAGTAAAAAACTAGAAATCTTTATTTAGTGCAGCCATAACGCAAACATTTTAAATGAGCTATAAAAAAGCTGCTGCATTGTGAATCTTTAAAGTGACGCCGTAACGCCAGGAATTACTCACCCTGTTGGCAAAGCCTGAAACCTTCCTCTCTCCATTTCCCCTGGTCCTGTTCTCAAAGACACGAAGCGGCTATAGAACAGAAAACATATGTTGAGCTGCAAACTGTAGGGTTCCTGATTCCTCAAGTTAATCTTAATGCATGGAAACGGCAGAGAGTCCCACACGCTCCGCTGGCTCGTCCTGAAGTCCCCTGAGTTCAATTATATCCAGGATCAAAGCCGTTCCACTGCAAACGGTGACGGATCACAAACGGCATCCAAGGACTCCTTTATTGTTGTTTTGCCTCATAACTATTTAAATAGTGCAAATGCACATGAAGCATGCATCAGCCATAAAGAGCAGAGTTTGAATCCAGCAGGCGGCTGCAGAGACGTCCAACTACAGACACTTTGATCTGACGTTATATTTTAATGAAAATTATTTAGCATTGTGGTAAAACAATGAATGAGGGCCTATCATAATGTACAGAGAATTGTTGTTGTGACAAACTCTGGAAAGTTCAGCAATCAGAAAAGTCGTGAGATGAATGAAAGTTGACATCACAGCTGGTCGACAGATTAAAATAAATAGCTGAATCAGCATCTTCCTTCTACAGCTAGAGCTTTGACTTAAGACGTTTAATTTGCCAAAACAAATCTGATCTGCTGTGGATGGGAGGAGCTTCTCATATTCAGATGGAGAACAAATGATTGAGGTGAAACTGAAAAGAGTTTTATGTGAAACAGATCAGAGCAACTCGACCAAATCTACCAACAAACCAGAACAAACTACAGTTTACAGAAATGATCTGATGGTTTTAGCTGAACAAATAATCACAAAGTTAAACTCAACGCTAATATGACTGTAGGCACTCGGATATTTCCAGAATGAAACTGAGCCATCTCCCCTGCTAGCGCTAGGCTAGCAGGTTTGTTTTGGTTGTATTTACCCAGAATGCCCTGCACCGCTGTCCACTTCCTGCTTTTGGAGCGGACTGGAGTTGGATTAAAGCAAACTGAACCAGGAAGTCATCCTCAGTTACTTTGACATTTTAGTGGAAGGGGAGTGAGGGTTGACCCAAACTGCCTGGTTTTACTTTCTGTTGCTCAACTTAAAGAGCTGAAATCTTTACAAACTGACAACGTGTCTCTGGACGCTTACAGATGCTGGAAATGTCGGGATTTGTTCATGTTTTGCATCGTTTGGGGTTGAAAGGTCGTGCTTGGAGCGGAGGATGCAGGAGTTGGGTGATTATCTGTGGCATCGTTTCAAAAAGCTAAAGTAATAAAGTGGCTGAAGAATTAAAGAACTGAAATTTCAAACCAGTTGTTTCCAGACAGGAAATGGAGAAACAGAAACCAACAAACTGGGATCAGCGTCCGACAGGATTTGGTCGACTTAAGGCACAAATCATCAGAACAGACAAACTCCAGTTCATCCTGCACCAAAATCCCTTTAGACACTTCAGGAGAAATCTCATCTTTTTAATCTTATTTGAATATTTGGTGTTCATTAGATTTAATTATAAGAGAGCAAACGGTGCCTGAGCATCCCGGTACGCAGTGTGCTGTGTGCATTTCAGAGAATTAGATAGGCTACTGATATAAAAAAATGACTGAGGAAGGAGTAAAGGGAGTGTAGGCGTTGGTTTGAAAGAGAGCTTCATCTGTGCTGCGAAAAGATGGCAGCGAGGAAAAAACGGAGCGTAGAGGAGGAGGAGGGGGATAGGGCGAAGGACGAAGGGCGTCCTGGGATGTGTGAGCGAATGCCAACCGGACAGTTTTTGTTGTTTTTACTCCACAACCAGAGGCTGCTGCCAAAACACCACCTACACACAGACACAGAGAAACACACACACACACACACACACACACCCCGACAGTCTGCGTGTGTGTGTGTTTGAAACAGGGATATGAAAGAGTGAGAACTGGGCACAGAGAGAGGAGGCCAGATTGCAGAAGCTCCTTCAGGAGTAAAACTCTTCCTGCTCACTCCATGATTCATCCTCCATCCTCTCAGTTAAATTAACTAAAAGTTGATTTATTTTCGTCAGACTTTCAGTCTTCTTGTTCGTCAGACGGTGAGTTCAGACGATGAATCTTTGAGTCTGTTTGAGACGTTAATTGTTACCAGGATGCTGGGAGTCAAAGAGGTGGGAATAAAACTTCACTTAGAGCCAAAGCTTTTCATCATTTTTGTGAAAAATCTGCAATAAATTCACAATTATGCATTAGCGTGAAAAAGTGAAGGGATTTGCTGATTTTGATTGAATTTCCACAATAATTCACAAGAAACTGGCAGCAAACAGATAAAAACTGCTTTGATTTGATTGTTGAATGAATAACTAAGAAAAACTGTTATCTTGACGTTCTATTACGTCAAGATCCTTTAGAGTCTAGAGGGCCACAGAAAACACTGTGACGGGCCGGACTTGGCCCACAGGCCTTCAGTTTGACACGTAGTCTAGAAAATCTCTCAGGATCAAAAAGAAAAACTTTCTCCATAAAAACCCATTAATAGAATAAACCTAATTTAGCCTTTTTGAAAGTAAAAAGTTACTGGATGTTTGCAGACTTACAACAAATCAATCAATCAACAAATCAATCAATCACTTTATTAGTAAATGACATTTCAGCCGCAGGGCAGTTAAAGATGCTTCAACAATAAACATCACTTTTTGATGATCCATCATCAAAAGCATCAAATATGTTGATCCATATTTCATTTATCGTGGCTCAACATAAACTCTAAACATGTTGGATTTTAGTTTTGATTTAAAGGAAACGATTAAATTAAAATTAAAAGACGCCCAATTAAAAACATTTCCTACTGGAGGGTCAAATTTGCCACACAAAGTTCACACAAAAGGGCCAGAAATGGCCCCCGGGCCACAATTTGGACCCGGTTCTGGGTCCGGCTCTGGGTCCGGCTCTGGGACCGGCCGTGGGACCGGTTCTGGGTCCGGCTCTGGGTCTGCTGGACCTTCTGGTGGTTTTAATAATCAAATAAATTCTGTGCTGTATTTTGTGCTGCATCTCAGCAGCTCTGGAGGTAAATTTGGCCCAGAGGAACAGGAAGTGAGCGACACACTGCAGCGCCGTGGAGCGCGCTGCTAAAGCCGCGACCTTTACACGACCTCCCCGGAGAGCGGTCAGGTGCTGCGCAGCATCAATATTTAACGCAGCCGGGCTGCAGCAGGAGGAGGCATGAAGAGCCACAGGCAGCGACTTCCTAAACGACGCTTTTCTGCAAACATCCGACGCTTTGTGAAGAAAGCAACGGATTCAGAGACGGAGCTTTGCTTCCATTCATACTTTAAAGGAACAAGAACATAAAAACTGACCACAGTAAAGAAGAGAAGATGAAACAGATTAACAGGATTTTTTACTAAATAATATATTTAATGCTTAATGTGTTTGTACCTAAACTATAAACTATAGCAGCTTCAACTCATCTGTGAAGGATTTAATTAAGGAGAAGCCCATTTATGAGGTCAGACACTGATGTTGGACAACAAGACGCGCTTCAGTTTTCCCTGATCCACCACTCTTGAGAAACTTCCTGAACTAAAAACTAAAGTCTACAAACTGTTGAGATTATTAGATTTCTTTCATTTAATTTCCAAAACTGAACGGGTCAAAAAGACAGAACCGCTGCTGACCCAAAAGAACCCAAAGTCCGGTTCCACATTTACCAAAAACATCTTAACGATCCTCTGAACTCCTGGGACTTTGGACGGATTTCTCTGATTAATGGAACCAAGTTGAACATCAGTTTCCCAAAAACCAAAAAGGTTTTGGAGCGGTCTAGTCAAAGTCAAGACTTAAATCTGTTTAGCCTTCAACAGGTGGTTGATGGAGGAAAATCCTCCAATTAGTCTGAATTAAACCGTTTCAGAACGGTTATTTGTTCCCTTAATCTCCTTTACATTTACTCAGATGATCGGAAACATTCAAAATATTTAATTTTCATGTAAAATTCTAGAAAATAATTTACACATGTTTCTGTTGAAGCTTTTTCCTCATTCTGCTGATTGAAATATTAACATTTTTCTGTCTTTGTAATTCCTGCCATCACCATATGACTAAACAAAACTTTAAAGATTTTGGTTTTATTGGTTTTTAGTATTTTTACATTTCTACAGAACTATAAAGCATCTGTTTGGTTACAAAACATATTTATAAACCAGATTAAACTTTAAAATGTCTGCAGGGTGAGGAAGTGAGACGGTTGTTGTAACTTTATCACCCAGGACAGGACAGCAGCTTTGACTAGGCCAAATCTTCTTGTTTTTATTGATATTTAGTAAAACCTGAACACTGTCCACATTGTGACAATAAGGGTAAAAATGGATGCAAGGACAAATCGCGTACTTGTAATTTGAAATGCTTGATGTTTTTAATGAAGCATAAAGTTAAAAATGGCTCCTTAGCGTCTCTGCCATGTGTTTCTGTCCAGTCGAAGCGCCTTCGCTCTCAGCTGCAGCCCCACCCGGCCGACTGTTTGCTCAGTCGAAGCAGGACTTTGAAGGCTCCTTTCTAAGTTAATGGCCCAGTTAAGCGAGCGACGCCGGCTGTTTTTAGAAGCTGTCCAGAAAACGGTGCTGGCAGGGGCCTTGTTTTACCTCATTTCATCTCGTTTGAAACTCATGTCCTCATTATGTCAGCAGCTGCGATGGAGCTGTAAATAAAGGTGGAGGAAGACAACATCAGACGGAGGTAAAAGAGGAGCTGCTCACGTCACGTCCCGTGGCTTTCCAAATACAAAGGCTTCAATCAGGAAGCGGCTCTAATTTGCCAGGACCTGTCGAGCTGCTGCAATCGTTCACACTTAAAAATGCACACACACGCTCTATCTGTAAAAACACAGAGATGCAGAGAGGCGAGCCAAGAGCGGAGCTCCCCGAGGTGCTGTGCTATGTGCATATATATAGAAAACTGTAAAGGTTTTGTTGCGTTCCAGCGCCTGTTCCTTGTGCCACGACTGGCTTGTTTTAAATCCCCCGGTGCATTAGAGCGCGTGTCTTCCAGCCATTCTGATTTCCAGTGTTTTCATTGCCTTCCTAAGCTTCAGCAGATGTTTCTCTGCTTTTCTAAAGACCCTCTCGGCAGCCTGGGCGGAATATCAGAATACCTCCTCTTAATCCACTTTCCCCGCTAATCCCCGATCCGTAGACCCGTTGGCTCGCTTTTATACAGCCAGAGTTTTTCCTCCTGCTTTCCACCGTTCACCCAGGGTCTTAGTGTGATCACTATCGAGGAAACAGGATGAATTAGTCTGCGTGGAGCGGACCAGGGGAGGGATCTCACCGCCGCTTGATTTACAGATATTCAGAGGGAAGGAATTGATCGGAGGCGGCGGCCCGGCCGGCTGTCTGCCGGGGATTTTTCCAGGGAGTGAGTTAAGGTTTGCCATTCTGCTGTCGGCCCGTGAAGGCGACGCAGACCGGATTTAGCTCCCTGACAAAAGCTTGAGAAGGATGCGATATGTCATCTGCTGCTGAGGGATGCGGAGCGGGATATTCACAGACACGGCGTAAATAAAGACGAGAGGAACAGCCAGTGCTGGAGACGCCTGAATGAAAGACCGCAGGGGAGATCAGGACAACCGCTGCATTTAAAGCCCGGTCCCATCAAAATGTCCGAAATCTGAGACTCTAACCGGGTCAATTCAGAGAGTCTCATCAGAGCAAGATTTAGATGTTTGATCAGAACAATAATCAGTTCTGATCAGACAGAACCAACACAAACCTTAAAGCATTTCCAATTATCTTAATAGATCAAACACCAAATGCACATTAATATGCTTCAATAAGCTCCATGGAAACCATCTTAGATCCACCGCTCTTTAGGATTCAGCCAATCAGAGTCGAGGAAAACAGATGGTGCTCCTGGATTGGCTGCTTTACAAACAACAGCCAATAGCAAGGTCAGGGGTCAAACTCACTTTCAATTTGGGTCAAATAATTTTTAAAATATTAGTAAGGAAGGAATTTTTGTGATTAAAATTTTTGCAGTAATATGAGAGAAATGTGGAGATTAGTTGATTTTATGTGAATTTTACAGATTTGTGAAAATCTGGAGGAAATTATTGATATAATCTGGTTGATATATAATCTCTATTGATATAAAGAGGGCCTCATAAAAAACTCCGGCGGGCCAGATTTGGCCCCCGGGCCTTCAGTTGGACACATGTGGTCACAGAGTTTCAGCTAAGCATCATTTCTTTGGAATAATTTATATAATATGGGAAAAAAAACATTTTCTTTGGGCGTTTTTAGTTTTTACAGCTAAAAACAAAATACATGTGATGAATTAACAGACAGAATCTTTTTAATCTGAAAACTCAGTTATTTTCCATTTAAAATCTTCCTGGAAAACTTGTGGCTGAAGTCTGACCTCCTGCCATTTATCAGATAAACACGTCGGAGGGAAGACGTTTTAACGGCGCCCGCTGCACGTCTCAGAGCACTCAGCAGGTTTCCTGGTCGCATCGTGCAATTTTCTCACTTGGTCTCCTAGCAACGGACTCTCTGCCGGTTTGCGTCGGCGCATTTTGTCGCAGGTTTTCCTCCAAGGTGGGCAGCCGCCGTGTTGCTAAACAACTTAGTTTGATCTCACAGGTACGGATCCTAATTAGAGATCAAAAACAGGCAACAGCAAACTGACACACACACCCCCACACACACACACCCCCACACACCCAGCAGAAATGTTTGTGAGTCATAAAAGTTTGGGATCAGATCAGGTTGCAGAGTCAGAGACTCACAGCTTTAAGATAATTTATGAAGAATTACTTTACACTGTAAAAACTGACAGCGAAGGATATCGAATCATAAATAAACTTCATGTGTTTTTCTATCACCTGGAATCTAAAATGAATCACATCTAAAGCAGAAAAACAGGAAACAAAGAATATTGTATTACACTTTCTCCAACTTGATTATTATAAAAGATGAAATGAGAATTTTAAGACTTAAACATTTATCTCATAAATACTCAGTGTGCTTAAATGTAGCAGTTTGTACAGTGAAACTGGAAACATACAGGAATGTGTCTTTAAGGTAAGTTATTTCTTTACATCTGCAGGGATTTAAGTGAGAAAAGGAAAAGTTTGTGGAAAGACAAGAAATCTGAAACATTTTGTCTCCTGGGTTTTAAACTAAACTATTAAAAACATCTTAACAACCAGGTCTGGTTTCATTGTTCCAGAAAACTTTGACTTTCCTCTTCAGACCTCAAACTGCAGAATTCATTTTGTGGATCTATAAACGGCACACAGTCAAAAACTCCTTAAGAAACTTAAAATTAACTCTGTTACCACGGTGATAAGAAGGTAATATTTATAGTTACCTTGTTTTGTGAAAACATGAGATTCAGCCTGAATCTAAAACTAAACAACTACTTTCATGTCTAAAACCTTTTCATACTTTTGGTGAATTTATCGTTTTATTAATTTAAGGCTTTAAAATGATCTAAACTGACTGAAATTTGAAACTGTTCACCATTTCACCCACGCAAAAACTTCATTAGGAATAATCCCAGATCACTATGCTGCCACCACCATGTCTTACTGTAGACACAGAGCGCTCCGGGTGAATTAGTATGAAACATTTTGGAATCCTTTCCTAAAGATCCAGTTCAGTTTCATCCACAAGTTTTTCTATTTATTCATCATTATTAATTAATAATAATTATTAATTTTGCACACATTTCCATCTGCAGAAACTTTGATTTTCTCTGATTTTTTAATTTATTTAGACATTATAAAGTGTTTCATTTAATGTTATCTAAGTGATCAGGTAACTATTTTTCAGTAACAGATTGTGTTGTTGTTTTTTTTTTACTTTTTTCCCCAGTAAATGAAATTATGTTTCAAATATTTTAGTTGTGTGAAAAATGTAAAGAGAAGAAGTGTGTGAGGGCCAATGCTTTTCTCCAGCAGTGGATTTGTTATTGGTTCAGTTCAGCCTCAGAGGGCTGCAAACGCGGCTGCAGAGTCTTAGTCGTGTTTGACTGAATAATTCCCTCTAAGACGTTTCATTGGAGTTCAGCAAACGGTGGCGCAGCGACGGCTTGGAGAGGAGAGGAGGAAGTTCAGCACACACACAAAAAAAACATTAAAGAAACGCAAGTCAAGACGACTGAAAACATGTCGGATGAGTTAAAACAACAGAACCAGGAGGACTGGAACAGAGCGCAGGCTCCCATTGAATGGTAATTAAAGGGGAAAATGTCATTAATTAGCAAACAGGCCAGCTGTGGCGCTCTTTAAAGCTCTGCTTCCTAACATTAAATATAGATTACAGGACATGCAGAACACACAAACACACACACGCACACACACAGACAAAATAACAGTGATGCACAGATCTAATTAGTGGGATTGATTTTGTCTAACCCCGGCAGAGAGTCGGCAATAGGAGAGCGAGGTTCTCCAAATGCCACTCCTCTGCTGGAATCCTCTCGCTCGGGGAAACGCCATGAAAGACGGAGCGCCAGCTGAGGGGGAAAAAGACGGGAAGACGGGCAATCAGCTGTCTGCAGGAGGAAGAGGCAGCAGGGAAATAATTACAGCGGCAGAGGAAGACAGCTGGGAGAGTCCAGGAGGAAGACAGAGAGGTCGGATTCACCAGGAGAATCTGCCGGATCGTGACATCAGGACACGGCGCCGCTGACTCGTGACGGTGATTGATTCGGACTTCAGGTGATTCTCAGACTGCAGCAAACTCTCCAAAGCAGAAGAAAACATTTACTCTGGTATTACAGGCGATCCGCCGCACCTCAGGCCTGTTTGACTTCTTATTAGTGGAGCTTTGCTGTTTCTCCTCACACGCCTGTGTAAATAAACCCACTCTCAGATAATTGCTGTGTTTTTACGAGACAATCTGTGTCCGTTATGGAGAAGGTGAGGTTAATGTTTGCATTATGATCAGAGGCGTCCCGCCTTCTGACACCACAAATCACAGCAGAAACAAGCAAAACGAGACGAGACTCAAACCAGAAAAACTACACTTTAAAAATATCAATGAACTTTCATTTCTAACGAATATCCAAAATAATCCAAAACAAAGCGAAGTATCGTCCTTCAAAAAAGTATTTTGTCATCCAGAGGGAAAGACAAAAACAATAAATTATGTTTTAATTTCTCATGTAATTCATTTAAAAACAGATTGACCGAAAATCTGCAGAAATACTCGGATTTCTGCAGAGTAATCTGAGTATTTCTGCAGAGTAATCTGAGTATTTCTGCAGAGTAATCTGAGTATTTCTGCGGATGACGGGAGTCAGATTTGTGCTGCAGTCTGAATGTTCATAGTGAAGTGAATGGTGAGAGTACAGCGCCCTGTGGCGCTCCTGTCCTGCTAACTTCATATTTAGACAAACATCTGATCAAAACATCTGAGTCAGACGATGATGCAAAATTATTTTACAGAAATAATAAACTATAAAACGCCTGATTTATCATGAAAATGATCAAGTCTGGCATTTAAACATCTATAAAAACTGAAGGTGTGATCAGGATGGGTGATTTTGTTTTTATATTTTGTTTTATGAGACAATCAATAATATGTATGGAAATAAATGCAATAATTTGTTGGTGTTTATGGGTCTCTGACTCAGGCAGCAACAGATGTGCAGCCAGAAGACCGTCGTTCATTTTTAAACCTCTCTTTTTTTTTAATAAATACCACAGAACATGGTGATCAAATCTGAAGTGGTTTCACGAATCACAACGAATGAAACAGAAACAGAGAGACTTCCCAGTTTAACATGTTCTCACAATTTCTCCAAAATGTTTCCCTTCATATTAACTCTAAACCAGCTGTGGAGCAGGAGAGAAAAATCAAAGTGTTTGATGAGTATTTGTATCAGAAATGATTTTCCTTCATTAATTTTCCCTCCAGATCAGAGAAGCTGACAGCAGAAACGTCTCCCAGTCAGAGGAAAGTTGAAATTAGCAAACAGAAAACAGCAGCAGGGTTCCTTCATCAGATCTGAACAGATTTTAGATCTTACTGAATGAACCCCAACCATGTTGGTTTGTAGCACTTTAAACCCAAACTGAGGTTTGTTTCCCCATTATTCAGTAACATAACATAAGGTAAGTGGCAGAGAATATAAAACAGAGTAAAGATGAATCCCTGCAGTCTGAAGGAAGGAGAGTAAAATAAAACTATTCTTCCATCGACTGAACACTCTTCATTCCCACAGACACTTATTGATATTTTCTGGCCATAAGCAGCTTTTTGTATTTTACTCTACATAAACTAGGTGTGTGTGTGTGTGTGTGTGTGTGTGTGTGTGTGTGTGTGTTTGTGTGTGTTGGTGGTGCAGCTGTAGCTCCCAGGCTAACAGACTCTGGTGCACTGTGGGAAAACTAGCAGGCTTTTGTCTACTTTCATGGTTTACAGCACTCTTTTGCTGCTCTATCGATCCTTCCATCCATCTCTCCCACACACTTGGCCCCTTCCCCATCACACCAGGGTAATGTGTGTGAGTGTGTGGGAGAGGAACAACTCATTTCGTCCATCTCTTGAATGTTTTCTGCCATTTACTACATAAATAGTTTCCCACAGAGCCAGAGCCTGAGCAGTGTGCAGGATTACAACAAACTGAGACGACGGAGAATGTTGGAGAATTAAAGTTAACGACAGACGAGTTGGAGAGTTTATGAAAGCGTTTATGAAGCAGGCCGTCCCCTGATGGAGAGCTGAGACTTTAGGAACCGAGTCATTAAACGTCTCCATCTAGTTTTGGTGATGAGAGGAAAGAGAACCGAGGAGGAAACTGGAGCAGAGTCCAAAACTGGATGGATGGATGGATGGATGGATGGATGGATGAACAGATGGATGGATGGATGAACAGATGGATGAACAGATGGATGGATGAATAGATGGATGAACAGATGGATGGATGGATGGATGAACAGATGGATGAACAGATGGATGGATGAATGAACAGATGGATGGATGGATGGATGGATGGATTCAGGCACCTTTAGATTATAATCTGATTTTATTTCCATCAGGATTAAACTGCAGTGAAGGCACAGAGTTAGAATCCGTCTCCTTCTATTATTTATAGTATATTATTAGTATACTATATACTATAGTACATTATAATATTTATACTTCTATATATAAACTGCATCTGTTTTTTAATATCTGATCTAAACTATAATAAATAAAAAATCACAGAAAACATTCAATGTTAATCTAAATCTCATAATTTTCCGTTTTTCCTTCCCAGATCCGAGAAACAAACAAACATGTTGTCCGATGTGCGTTTCCATGGCAACACGTTTATGTTTATGAGAGAAAAGTAACAATAAAACCGAGTTAAAGGGAGGAATGAGGCTGAAATCTGGAGTCAGTTTGGATGTGAACCAACCACAAGTTTACATACACTACACAACGATGACCTTTGACCCAACTCACACGTTACCCCAGAGACAACCATGTTTCCTGGATATTAGCAAATATAAATAATTTGGTCTCATTTATCTTCAGACAGAGAAAAATCTGAAACTGTCTTTTTATCTAAAACTGTAGATGAGTAAAAATAGGAAAAACGTGAAAATATAAATTCTTGTATCATTTTTTAAGATGATCAGCAGTAATAGGATATTTGTTCTGTGAAAGCGGGCCGGGTCCGATAACAGAGTCCGATCCTAAAAGTGATGCAGCTTCATAAATCAGGTGGTTGATACATGATTCATAATTACAGTGCTGAGTAATTTTTCATGTGAACAAGCAGAGACGATTGTTCTGATCCAAACCAGCTTGATGTTCGTCTTCTCACCGTCGATCCACATCTTCAAACTAAAGTCACCCCAAAATAAAACAACATTAAATTATTAATGAAACCTTTTATTGTTTTGCTCTTGGATATTTTTACTTTCAGGGCTGGTGATTATTTTCACATAATTCGGTTTTGGTATCTTGACGTTTCACCTGATATAAAGATTTCATGTTTATGTTACTCAAAGTAATAATCCCGTTCTATGAATAGAAAACCTGGAGCAGAAATCATCCGATCTGAATTATGAGCAGATTAAAGTTGGTTCCTTTGATCAGAACGAGCCAATAAAGGGTTAGGGTAGGAATCGACGTTTTCCTCGAGTCCCTCTCACTAATCCGCCTGATTTGATAAGGAATCTCATTCCCGGAGCGAGCCGGCGCTCCAGGGCCATCCGACAGATCCCGCTCTACTTCATACCGCCCCATCAATGCTATCTCCCAGCGCTCAGGGCAACCAGACAGGAAACAGGTGGGGGAGGGGCATGCTGCGATAGCCGCGGCCCCCGGCCCTCCACCGGCCCTCCGCGGCCCCCTCTGGGGCCCTCGCCGCGAAGGAGACCTGAGCCGATCGATTCCTATCGACAAAGGCGGTAATTACATTTCATTAGCTTTCAGCGCTAATCCACACGGCGCTGCTGGGGAGACGAGACAAAGAACGGAAATAAAACCGCAAAGTTTCTGCAAACCTTTTGCTTCACTCAAAAATATTCACACACTTACAGAAAACTAAATGTTTTCCTTAAAAAATGAGGTCAGATTCAATTTCCTGAGCAAAAAAATGATTTTTCTGTGTATTTACATCCAATGCTGAGAAATTTTGGAAAAAAAAAAAATCTATAAGGAGTTTCTGTTCAATTCAAATCCAAAATAATTTAAATAATTTATCCCAAAGAAACACTAAAAACACACAATCTTAGCAGGTATGTTGGGTTAGTTTCTGGTGGAAATATTGGTACACTTAAAATAACTCGTTTAGAGTCAATCATTTCTTAACAGTAATAAAAAAGTTTTAGTTCAATTGGCAGATAAATTAACTTATAACATGGAGAAAATATATTGTAATATATATATTATAATATATATTATAATCTGACAATGGAAACAGAACTTTTCATCAATATTAAGGAATAATTTATTTAAAACAAGCTTTTATATCTTACTGAAAAGTCACTTGTACGTAAGTTAGTTTGTCTTAGATATTTGCACTAGAAACTGGATCAAAAACACGAGCTCGTTTGTTTTTGCAGTGAAAATGTTGCTGTAGACGGTGAGGGGAAGACCTCCTGTAGCAGTCTGTATTGCAATGAATGTGAAGAAGCCTCTGACTGAAGATAGTCTCATGAAGAAGTTAGTCCATCATTTTCTTGCTATTATGTGAAATCCTTCTTCATCTCCAGAACACAACCAGATTCTCCATCAGGTTGTTGAGCTTTATGTTGGAGAGATTTTTAATATTTAGAAATCTTCATACTCTGGATTAAGAAGATGAAGTAATAAAGCTTATTGAATGTTTGAGGTCAGAGAACCACTGAAGTCTTAACCCAAGAAATGCTCCAAACCTTAAAATTCAGTGGATAAAACACCAGAGCCACTAAACAAAAATGACTTCATTCAGTGGAAAGTCAAGAAGTCAGAGATGTGCTTTCATCATCAAAGCCAGATTTTAAGAAGTAGCTGGAAATTATCACTGTTTTCCATCCCAGACCCAGAAAAGGCTGATTTTCTCAGCTCCAACTGGTTCCAGTTTGTCCTGTGAGCCATTAAACTGTTGTCATTTACAGAGAAGTCTACGATTATTTAGATGGAGATTTACAAGGCAGCACCAACGATAATTCTGTGTCGAGGTTTAAGTCAACAGTATTTATGGACTTTTTACGGCCTCACTTCTCTGGTAGATAAAAGCTTGTGGAAAAGTACGTCATGTTCTGGATCCTCTCTGGAAAACCCCCAGAGGAAGAAGCCAAGGAGACGTCCAGATGGCCAGACCTCAAACAAAGACTTTCTGTGCAACGAAGCAACAGTTCAGATCTTTCATCTGCCATCACTCATCAATAAGACTGCAAGTCCACAATCCGCTTCACTCCGACTCCGGTCCGCTTCACTCCGACTCCGGTCCGCTTCACTCCGACTCCGGTCCGCTTTAATCTGACTCCAGTCCAGTTTATTCAGACTCCACTCCGCTTTAACCCGACTCCGGTCCGCTTCATTCCGACTCCGGTCCGCTTTAACCCGACTCCGGTCCGCTTTACTCCGACTCCGCTCCGCTTCACTCCGACTCCGCTCCGCTTCACTCCGACTCCGGTCCGCTTTACTCCGACTCCGGTCCGCTTTACTCCGACTCCGGTCCGCTTTACTCAGACTCCGGTCCGCTTTACTCAGACTCCGGTCCGCTTTACTCAGACTCCGGTCCGCTTTGACTCGACTCCGGTCCGCTTTGACCCGACTCCGCTCCGCTTTGACCCGACTCCGCTCCGCTTTAACCCGACTCCGCTCCGCTTTAACCCGACTCCGCTCCGCTTTAACCCGACTCCGCTC
>CAEFZY010010277.1:0-26310 GCA_903066815.1 Brachyrhaphis roseni
GTGTAAATTTCCACACATAAGTCGCTCCGGAGTATAAGTCGCACCCCGGCCAAACTATGAAAAAAACTGCGACTTATAGTCCGGAAAATACGGTAGCTCCAAACTAAATATTACTAAAGTAAACATTTAGTTTGAACCGAAGTTTTCATAGTTAGTTCAGATCAGAGAGGCTTTAAACGAGTCTCTGTTAGTCATTTGGAAAAAAGAAGTGAGATCTGACATTTGTAGAAAACGTCAAACTGGCAGGATGTGTGGGAAGTAAAGTTTGTTATGGTTGCAGACCTCTGTGGTGTCCACATTCTGATGGGTTGAAATAGTCCAGCACTGCAGCTCAAATTCTCCAAAGAATCAGTTTTGCTTCACAATCTTCTGAACTTTTTCCTTCCACTTAACTTTCCATTATTATGCATGATTTCAGCCTTCTGTTAGTCTTCCCCATTAAGGTTTAGGCCATAAGAAATAAAAATAAAACAACTTAACTAGAACTGAATATTTATTATCATTTATATCATGAATAAAATCATATTTTTTAACCTAAACAGAGATTTATTTATTTATTTTTTTTCAGTCCTTCACATTTGCTTCGTTTCTCCGTCACCTGCATCTTTCCCTGCAGTGATCAAATTACCCCCATCACCACACGCCGTCATCAGATTACTGTAATCTGGTCCGGCCGTATCGGTGCGCCGCTAACGGCTCACACACACGCAGCGGGTAATTCAGCCGCCGACATTTCTGTCCCCAAGAAGACGGTCATTACCAGAAACTCGTCTTCAACCAGCCGAGGGAGGCCATGTTTGTTTTCATAACGCTGTTCAGACACAAAATCTGAATAAAACATTCAGATTGAATCTTTGTTCTACAGATTAAAGATGTTTTATGTCTTTAGGAATCAAAGTTTTGGTGATTTTGCTGTCAGAATGATTCTGGTTCTGGTTCCTCTGCAGGTCATGAGTTCCCCTCAGAAGGACCCAGCGGAGATCAGCCTCACCTGCCCCACCCAGGCCTCGACCTGCCCCACACCCCCGCGCTCCCACCATGAGTAAGTGGGACCAGTTTGGTGCTCTGACTGGTGCTGGTCCAAAAATCTGGAAATCTGAGAACATTTTTCAGTTCAGGTTTTGTTCTGTTCTGAGTTTTCAGCAGTGGAGTCTTACGCAGTGAAAGTTAATAGAATATTTATCACCATTTTGATGGAAAAAAACTCAGTTATTTATTCCTTGTGGAGAAAACCTTCTATTCTATTCTGAACTAAGAACTCACTTTGGTTGAGACTCTCTTTGCAGTTTTTCTTGCTGAATATCTGAACAGTTCTCAGGTTTAAATCTGGTTCTGAAGCTGTTTCAGTGACCAGTTCTGGTTGGTTCTGGTTCTGGTAATGATCAGTTTTCTGAGTGAAAATGTTTTGGAAAACGAAACTTGATAGTGAAAAAAGGCTTGTTTTGTTCGTTTGTTCTATAGGAATTTCTGTCATAGATTCATATTAAAACTCATTTGTGTTTTAATAGTTTCTCTAATAAGAATCAACAACTCTTAACATTTGAGTTGAAAAGTTTCCTTTTAATGTCAGACCAGAACTCGGTCACATCCGGTTCTGATCCGGATCAGCAGGTCTCGACTCAGCGCTGCGTTGGAAACCCTTCACATGTCGTTCCTCCTTTTGCTGTTTTTAGCTTTTCGGTGATACATTTTTCTGTTTCTGGTTGGTTTTACGTCTTATGGTCCAGTTGTTGAGTGTTTCCCTGCAGGACTGCAGCTCTGGGAGGCTCTGCTGCCTCTGACATCATCCTGCTGCTGCAGCCGCTGCTGCAGTAGCTGCTCAGTCAGCCTCCGACAGTGCTGCAGCCCTCATCGCCTCTTCCCTCATAAATCACGCTGCAAAGCATGATGGGAATGCGATGGTAGAGGGCTGAACTAAATCTGGAAGCAATCAGATGATTATATTTAGTCTGCAGTATCTATTATCACTGCATGATTAGGATTATTAAATGTTAAATCATCTTTGTTTCATAATCAAACTTTTGTCCTTCCACTTAACTTTCCATTAATATGCATGGATTAATTCAGCCATCTTAGTCTTCCCCGTTAGTATTGTGTGTTTTCCAGACACATGGCAGTCATTTTATAGCAGGATCAAGTAATAAAAATGCTACATATTTCAAATAAATTTAATTCTGGATTTATCGCCTGTCTCTTTAAAAACTCCCGCTCTGCCTGAAGCTCCACCTTCAGGAAGTCATCCCAACATGGCTCCTCTATTAACTCTTTAACATCCACACCATGTGTTGCTAAGTCTCATAAAATCCACTGATATTTTTGGTCAGAATTTGACAAAAAGTAAAAGTAACGGCGAGCGGCCATCTTGTTTTCTATAAAGCATCAACACATCGACCGGAACTGGAAACGTTGATTAATAAATCTTTAATGTGAGCTGAATGAGCTCAGCAAGCAGCCGCAGATCTGAGGAAAGGTCTTTCATGTCCTCCATTATTCATCCCAACCTTTGATGGACTCGCCTGGAGACGGTTGACGATGTTGATACCCTGAGTTAATTACCTTAATTACCCCCCAGCAGCACAGAGAGGAGGAGAGCTGGCTCACTCTGCCGCTAATGAGACTCTTAACGAGGTCGGGTCCGATTGGTCGGGGCTTCTACGTTTTTATGAAGATCAGCAGAAGAGTAGAGGTTCATCTTGGAGCCGGTTCTGATTCTTAGAAACCAGCAGTTTCAATTCAGGATTTATGATCATGTTTGGTTCTGGTTCTGGAAACGCCACTGAACCAACTATCTGGTTCCTGAACAGGTCCAGTTGGTTCATATCTCACCCAAAACCTTTCTTTAACTTCCAAAGCCTGTAGAAAGTATTCACTCCACTGATGTTTCAGCATTTTATGAATCAATCATGAGCAAAAAAAAAAAAAAAAGACTTTTCTCTCACAGAAAACTCATGAAAACTGATTTCTGTAAAATTAAAACAATTAAATAAAAATATGACATAAAATAAGTCACATGTTCAGTATTTAGTGTTTACACCTGGATTGGTTTCAGTTAGGCTGCAGTTTTTCTCCATTTTTCCTGCTAAACTGTTCAGCTGTGAACAGGTCTGGGCTTTGACTAGGCCACCGCAGAACCTCCACCTTGTTTTCATAGCTAAATGGTTCGGGTCGTTGTCCTGATGGAAAATAAATGTTCTCTGTCTGACATGATGCTGCCACCACCGTGCTTTACGGTGGGGATGGAGTGTTTGTCTGATGAACATAAAGCTCCATTTTGGTCCCATCAAACCAGAACTTTGTCATCTTTCTGAAGAACAGCCTGAGAAATGAGGAGGAGACGCTTCGTATCGTTTTGTTGGTGTTATGTAGAGAGTAAAGCCAGTTTTACTCTTTAAATGCTTTTAAAACACATCAGATTTAAAGGTGTGTATTGAATCTGTTTAGGTTTTACTTTAAAAGTGCATGATTGTACTTTAATATTTCTATATGGACTCAGTAGAAAGTTAATGACAGCTCTGTTGGTTATTCTGTCCAGAAAACAACCAAACTAAACACAGGAATCCTTTCTGTTGATGAAAAATGAAGCTAGAAGTTGATCTCCTGTGTTGTAAATCATCTAATGTGACATTTTGAGGCGTTTCCTTCAGTAGGAGGACAGTTTGTAGGTCAGACCCACCGATCTGTCCTTCACCTAACTCACACCTTCCTCCCCGCCTGTCAGAAGGAGACGGATGTCAGCCGGTGCGTCTGGCTGCAGTGGGCTGTAATTATCTGCTGCTCAGCCTCATCTGGTCTCCATCTGCTCGACTCGGCCGCGTTCGCTACGCTGCAGCGCGCAGACCAAACAGGTCGTTACGCTTTTCCACAAAAACCCGCAGCTCTGATTAAAAGCTAGAAAACACAGGAGCATCAGATACGGTCAAAGTCTCAGAAAATATTACAAAACCACTAATCCCACCTGAAATCTGGGCAACAATTACAAAACTACAGTACAAGATTTACAATACTCAATAAAAGAGCAATAATAATATCAATATTTAGAATAAAAACAGTTTATTAAATCTAAATTATTAAAGTTTATTCATATAGTGAAATGACAAACAGCTCTAGTTCCTTATGCAGCCAAAAACAAACAATTACCAGAAAACATTCAAAAATTGTTTAAAACTAATTGACAAGTTATAAGTTAATAAGTGAATCAGAGTTTTAAAATATGCAAATTCAAAACTATTAGAATAAAATTAGAGTCAAACTGTGGAATAATTTGAATATTGAACAAAATCCAAATATGAAACTGTTCATAGAAACATATTATTATTCAAATAATTACTGTTTATTGTTATTAGTGTTTTTGTTAGTGATGCTAGTTTTGTTTGTTGGTAAAATTTAAAGAAATAATCACTGTTAATATAATTAAAAATAAATAGATACTATGTTGATAGGTTAGGTGGCTAAGGAGTAGGAAAATGAAGCAAAACAAAAGTTTTGACATGATTTCATGCTGGAAATATTGACAAACAAAACATCTGGAGTCATGTAGAGACGTCTTGTTGGAAAAAGGTCATTTAAAGGTCATCTATTAGGCTTCCTTCATTAGGCCTGGATAGATGTATGAACTATACAAAACTCGTCCATTTTGTATAAAATCATTCTTAGATCAGCTGTTTTAGAGCCGCTGTCACTTTAAATCCAAATGAGCAGCTGCTGGCCACGCCCCCAGCTCAACGTTTACACTCACACGTGAAAATGTCTGCAAACAGATGCACAATTATACAACCGTACATCTTTGAAAAGCAGAAGTGGAGCCTTCTGCACAACCAAACAGAATGATGCAGTAAGTAGTTTCTTGATGGCAAGTTGACAACAAAACTGTTGTCTTTTCCAGCAGCCATTGTACCAGCTGACCAAACTCTGGTTGCTAGGTAACGGCTCATTTTCCAGACACCAGAAATCATGAACTTATTGGCCAATAACAGCTGTTTGTTTTAGTTTGTGTTGTTTTCAGAAGCAGTGGAGACTCGACTAGAAGAATAAAAATGTTTAAATTGTGAATTTAGTGTAATGGGTCCCTTTAAGGCCCCAGATGGTTTGTTTTGGTGGTTTAGTGGGGGTGTGCTGCTCTCAGCTGAGCCTTTTGTGTTTGTTGTGTTGGGTAGATGTCGGCTGAAGGGCCCAACATGTCCCTGCAGCTCCTGTCATTCAGCATCCTACTCACTGCAGCTCCAAATAACTCCTCCACAGTTCCTCTCTAATAGCGCCGCTGCTAATGCATTTATGCAGCAGTGGTTGTTATGGCTGCCTCTTCATTTCCAAATTGCTCCCCGGTGTTTCCAGTTATTTTTGCTTTGCTTTTGTTTGCACGGCTGCACTGGGAGGCCTCCTCTGACACGTCTCAGCCCAGAGTGACTCAAGTCTGCTTGCTAGGAAGGTTGGTATCTGTTGGGAAACATCTGAGGAAAGAGGCGGCTGCACCAGTCGGGCGGGTTCCTCCTGGCCTCCACCAGGATTTATCCCCTCCAGCATTCCCTGCTGCCAATTTGAACTTGAATGAGGATTAGCGGGTTAAAGGTCAGAGCAGATTTCCAACCAGATGACACATTGAAGCGCACGGTAGCAGCATTAGAGGGTTTTATAACTGTTTTCCCAGCAGCAGCAGTAAACTTGTTTCTTTGTGGTTAGTCTTTCCAGAAACCGCCTTGTTTTGCCGGCTGTTTTATCAGCGTGGCACAGATTCCTCTGAAGCAGAAGCTGTGGAGATGTAATTCACTTACCGCAGAGCATAAACCTTCAGATTGATTATCTCTCCTCTGAGAGTTTCCTCCCATTCTTCTTTAAAGCCACACGACTCGGCAGCAATCTGAGAGGAATCTGTCCTCTGAAGCCTGAGCTTCTGCACAGCGGAAACCGCTAGCTGGTGATAGCAGAGCGGAACGAAGGTTAGGGGGTAAATACTTTTCCACACAGTGCCAGTTTGGTGTGGATAGATTATTTTCCCCTTAATAAATTAAATCACATTTTAAAAAGCATCTTATATTTCCTCAGGTTATCTTTGTTCAATATTCAAATGTGTTTAATGTGAAAAATTCAAGTGAAAAATGGAAAAAATTTGCATTATAATTACTCAAATGTGGGCACCGTTGACTAAAACTAGAGTTTCGTTAACAAGCTACAATAACATAGTATTTAGCAGAACCTACGCCAACTTAATCATGTTGATCCCATTGCTACAACGTAGTATATGTATCGCCCCCTACTGAGGCAGATTTGTCATTACACCTACATATACGGTTTGTTGGTACAGATGATTCACTCATAGTTTCAGTTTCATATTTGTTGAGTATTGGTAATTCTGTTCACAGGGATTGACAGTAGGGCTTCAGGAAAGAGAGAATGACAAGAAAACAGCAGCATCACCACCTTCAAAATAAGAGCATGAATAGGACGACAAACTTTATTCAACTGTTTATACATCAGCTAATTGAATTAGCGCTTTAGAATTTACCCTGAAAAAATAATTTAGGGGAAGCTAAGAGCGCTAAACATTTCCAAAACTAGCCTAGCTATTAGCGGCTTAGCAGAAGTGAACCCACTATTGTAATTTCAGAGAGTATTGCTTTTCTTGCCAATGTTAATGTGACGTTTGAAGACTGGAAGCTGCAGGTTCTGACCCAGTGTCTGAACTGATGCCAGCCAAGTGGAAAAATGCCGTTTTTCCAGCTTCACTCTTTGCGTCGGATGTCATACGACGTGCTAAAGGTGTGACTGGTCGGTCTTACAGGAAGGAAGCTCTGCTGGAGTGATCAGGGCAGCAGAAGGAAGCTGGTCCAGTGACCCCCAAACCTGTTCCTCCATGAGCAAACCGAGGCTCCAATCCCTGGGATCCATGACTAAAATCATATAAAGTCAGAAATGTTCCAGAGTTCAGTGGAAGGGACTTAGAAACCAGAAGAGTCGGATCTCTGGAGGGATTTTGGCCAACTCCCCGTACAGAAACTCCCTGAAACATTTTGCTTTTCTCGGTTCTGGCATGCAGTTTCCTTTGCAGAAGCAGGTTTTGCAGCGGGTGCAACTCTAGATTATGTTTCATTTTGTTTCCATTTAGAGTTCTGGCTGTGGTCCGTTTACCTCCATCTTCGCTCTGGGTTGTTACAGAAATAAGTTCAATTTAGAGCTGCAGCTAATGATTATTGTAGTAATTAATTATTCTCACTATTAATCAAGTAATCACATAAAAAAAGCCATATTCTGCTAATTTTTTTATTTAACCACCTCAGGTTATTTTATTTATTAGAAGAAGAAGATGCAAATAAGCAACTTTATCCTTTTTGTTCCAATAAGTAAAGAAACATTTGATATATTGATTACTTTTTAATTTAATAAATGGATGCAAAAGCTCATTAATAGGGGTTTTTATTTTATTTGTTTACCGAATTTAAACCAGGTGAAGCTAAAACTGCTACTTTAGTTCAGTGTAGAACTGATTTAAACAGCCTTTTTCTGAGTCTGTATCTTACAGTTAGCGATTAATCTACTAAATCAGTTGACGATTATTTCAATAATCGATTAATCGCGACTAATCGATTCAGCCCAAGTTCAATTTCTACCTGTGACAGCTTGAAAAGATGCAGTAGAAAATAAACTGCTGCTCAGGAAGCAAAAACGGATCAACAAAATGTTAAAAAATCTTTATCAACAATTAAAATGATCTCAAGTTGTTAGAAATTACTGTCATTGATTAATTGGATCTTGTGTGTCTGTTTGATAAGTTTGGTAATGGCAGCAAATTTCCCACTAAACTCTTAAAATAATAACACAAACAGCAGTTTTATTGTTATCTCTTTATAACATAAATATTTACAAACATTTATTGTTTTTATTGCTTATTTTAATTTCTGTACTCCACTTGTTGATCCATCATCCTAATTTTGGGAATTTATATGCTTTTTAACTGGAAAACGTTTAGAGTCAGGATTATTTTAGTTTAAATTTTCTCTACATCTGATGCAGCTTTTAAAGAAAGGAAGAGTGAAAGAAGCCTGCGCGGTTTTCCTGTAACGCTGAATGTTTGGATGCTTTCTGTGGCCTGAGTTTGCTCTATAATCTTGGTATTTGCTACATTTCCAGCAGACCTGGAGTGTTAGTCTCGGTTTCTGTGGACTGATAGGAACAAACATGTTATCAGGCCATAAAAGGATAAAATTGAGCTTTTATTACAGCTGAAACTCCCTGCAGATTCAGGGAAACTAAACTGAAGGTAATTCAGCTGCAGATGTTTGACTAAAAAGCTGAAACTTTGCTACAGATAATAAAAAACACCTCAGATTGGAGCTGCAGCTTGTTTCCTTCTCCCTTCACACAAACAGAGACGTGTTTCCTCCGCAAGCCGTTCATGGTCGCGCCGTGTTTGGTTGCCATGGTGAGCCGAGCGGCTCTGCCGTGTTTTTATCTGCTGTCCTCAGAAAGTTTGATCCATCTCAGTGTGGAGACGTTGGACAAGCTGCGTCTTGTAGACCTGAAGCTGGTGTTGTAATTATTATGGCGTCAGAGCGAGTTGGTCCTGAAAAACACCCAGGAAACACGGCAGAGCAGGAGGAACGCACTGATGTACCAGCAGAGACACAAACACAATAATTATAAACTACTGACAGGACCGAGCGCACGGCCCTGAGGAACTCCACAGCAGGACGTTTTAGATTGTAGGAAGCCGTTACTACATATATTACATTTAAAAAAGATTTTAATTCAGAAATGATTCATAATAAAACGGAATTGTGTTGAAATTTATTTAGCAACTCGATGAAGTGAATTGTTATAATTCTCAGAAAATTTGGTCCTGATCTTTCTTCCTTTTGTATGTTAATGAAGACAATATTTTTGTTTCTTTTAAAACTTCTACATTTGCTTTTCTCTTCGTTTTTGTTTTCACAGTCCTAGATTTATTATTCATGGATTGAATGAATGTGGCGACTTTTCAATACTCAATTATAGAAAAACGTGAAATAAAAAAGCTGCTTGCTTTGAGCAGGAAGTGACACGGGGGCAAGTAAACAGGAAGTGTGCCGGGCAGAATGGCGCAGCGGGACAGGAAGCGGGAAAGTCGGAGTGAGGAGGGAAACGCAGAGTCAGCGCTTCGGATAGCATTTAGCTTCTCTTCAACATTTAATGGACGTTATGAATGATGGCTGCCGAGCAGATCGGTTCGTTTTTCACCTCAGATATGACAGGAAATAAAGGTGAAGGAAGTTATTATCGTAAAAGTTTCTCAATCCATTTCTCCTCAGGAGGCTTTTATTTTGAAATCTTCAGCAGATTCTATGAAAATGCAGATTGTTGCGTATCGATTCTGTCTTGAAAAGGGAGGACAAAAATAACTGCAACTAAAACATCCAGACTCTCTAAGTAAAACCAGTGTAATGGTTTAAATTATTAAGACATTTCAATCTTTTAGTTAAAATTTTTTAAAGAATATTTATGAGAATCCTGGGGGTAAAAATACACAACAATGTCAGTTCTGTCAGACATAAACAGATATTTACTGATTTTTTTAGCAGTCGGAAAAGTTAAAATACAGATAATAATTAGATGATTTTCAGCCTGTTTTTGAATTGGCCTGCAGCCAGAACAGAACTGACTGCAGTTGGTTTCCAGTTGTACCTGAATGCACCACGAGAGCTTTCAGTTCTGGCTGAATGCAACAGGGAGCTGGATTTTTTTTGGTACCACTGATGTTCATGTCATCATCTGAGGAGTAATTAGGAGACACAATTAAGCAACACAATATTATACACACAGCCAGAACTCAATTGACAATATTATATCAGCCCAATTAAAAAAAAAGATATTTAATTCAGAAATGCTCCATAATGGTCAGGTAGAGTGCTGTATGCATATTCATGGAAAGTTTAGTGGAAGGAAAATATGTGCCTGTAGGAACCTTGTCATCAACACTTTTGAACACTGGAAAATCCCTCCAGGATTTCATGTTTTTTCTTTGATTTTTTACTATCAAAATCCCGAGTTTTGTGGCGCTACTTTAGGAATGTTTGCAATATTAAATATTAAATATATAAATCCAAAAATCTGCATATTGAAGAAAAACATGAGCAGACACATATTAAATTTTTAAAGAACATAAATAGCCAGATTTTGGTACTCGCCATATTGATAACGGACAAAAACTTGACAGAATGGTTGAGGCAGCAGTGTGGTAGAAGTAAGAAACACTGCCACCTGCAGGTGGGAGTCAGCATCACTCAAAACAAATGTTCTATTTGTGCAAAACATTTGCAAGGAGAGGAAGCTGTTAGAATCCAGAGGAGAGCAGATGGACGTTTAAACGTCCATCTGATCATCCATCCATCCATCCATCCTGACTTGTTAGAATAAAAATAAATGACTATTTAAAATAAATGGAATATTTAATGTTTTTAACAACGTAAAGAATCCAGACGTTGAACCTAAACTCAATAAAACCAGTAGTTTATATCTGAAGAGTCCTGGATAGTTTTTAGAAATCTAATTAATTACCTCTGTTTTTATAACATCGTTCCGGCTCTAATTTGATCTGTTTTCACTCACCTCCGTCATCCTGACCTCCAGCTGTAGATTAAAACACACCGACTGATTCTCTCCTCTTCCAATCTGCTGGGGAAAATCTGATGAGAACTCATTGATCTGCTGATTGTTGGTCTGCTCCTTCGGCTCCGTCCTGCTTCCTCTCCCAGTCGAAACTCGATCCATTTCCCCTCAGGAGGCCCGCTGCTCGCTCCGCTCTCATCCAGACCTTCAGCTGATCCTCTGGAGATGCAGATCGATTGATTCTGTCTTGTTGAGGCTTGAAAGAAGCGGATAAAAATAGGTGTAGCTCGATGGTTCCCTCACATCCATCTTTTTGCCTACTTCATGTTGACAGAAGGGTTCTGTTTAATTTTCCTGAGACAATTTGCACTAAAAAATCAGTTTAATCAATAAGTTTTGATTTAACGAGGAGGGTGACGACCATTTCATGGTTGGTTGAAAACTTCCAGATATTCACGTTGAGTTGGGAGAGATTTTTTTTAGTGGGAATATTTTACTATCTCACAATTTTATCCAAGACCAATTTTTAATCCAAATGAGTATTAAAAATGATTTCTGCGTTAATCTATTGAACAGACTGGGCCAGTTAAATCTTTCATTTTGTAGTTTTTGTGTGTCTGTACAAAATAGATGCAGACAAACTGCGGATTGGTTTTATTCATTTTTTTTTGAATAAATTTTGGGACATTTTTTATATTGATTCTGAATCGTATTGAATGAGAGTTCTGACTCGTATGTGAGTCGACTTTAGCGCACCACTAGGGGGCAGTAGAAGGCAGTTTAGCCAATTTAGTTGAACGATAAATTGTGCCAGAAGTTATTGCGATAAACGATAATATTGTCATTTTGAGACCATTTTAAACTAATTTAACACTAATTATTAAAAACTTTAATTTCTACAGAACATTTCACACCAGAACTGGAAAATAATGTAAAAATTCAAAATAAAAAAACATGAATTATAAAATCTAAAATTGCATTTAAAGAATAATAATCAATGAGTTTAGACAGGAGAAAGTGGTAGGAAGTGAAAAGTAGCTACTTCATACTGGTTGTTAAATGTTTGCAGCGTTTATCAAAATGTCGGCTTTACATCTATATTAAAGGGAAGAATGACATTATGTGTGATTAATTTATTTCTTAGTTCTGTTAGCATCTTCGTTCCTATTGGACAGTCCATAGAAACATAGATTTATACCAGAAGATTGTTGATAACTTCACAAAGAGTTTGCTCAGATGTTTCTGAAAATATGCGATAAATTCAAACTGATGCTCCGGATTCCTGTTTTCTCTTTTGGAAGTAAAATGAAACATTTTCTGGTCATTCCTGTGATGCGTTCATAAATGACACTGAAAGCTTCTCGCTTTTGTGTTTGTAAAAATCTTCACCTCGCTGAGTGGGGTCACAGCCTAGCAACGCCGGGTCGTAACCATAGCAACAGCAGCTGCAGAGAGTCCAGCCATGCAGTAATTGGACTTTCTGTCGCACAGCCGGAGGAGACAAATATACTGACACTTTATCACAGAGCTGCGTGTGTGTGTGTGTGTGTGTGTGTGTGTGTGTGTGTGGTCACACTGAAAATGAGCCTGGTTTTCATGTTTGGATCATTTGATTGTTGTTTTCTGGTGGCAGTTGGAAGCAGAAACACTTGATGCTGCTGCTGCTTTCTGCAGGATCTCCATCCATCACATGAAGCTTTACATTCTCCTTTTTTAAAAATGTAAATCAATTTTAGTGCAGTTTGTATATCAACAAAATAAGGAACATTTTCAATTCAAAAAACATCTTCGCTGTGAAAGTTATTGAATTAATTAGTTAACACCAAATACATTTATAGTTTTTAATCTGTCCTTTAACTACAATACAAAAACTTTCTTATTTCTAATGTGCTTCTTTAGGACACCAGTCGCATAAAGAAGTGTGATTTGAACCACTAATCTGCTCAGAGTAATTCCCATTAGTCATAATTTGTATTTTTTGGTATTTATTGATATTTTTTATTGAACAAACAGTAGAGAAAATAGTAAAGCCAACATTTCAGACAGTTTTGGGGGATTTTAAACCAAATTAATTGGAATTTATTATGAAAACAATAAATCCAAATCTTGTCACAATAGATGATACGAAATTTTTTTTTATTCAAATACAATTCATCTGTAGCAAGACTCATTTCTGCAAGAATAATGAGATCAATTCAGAATTATTGGTATTTATTGAAACTTTCCATCAAACAAACAAGAGAATTGTAAAAGTAACAATCCCAACATTAGAGACAGTTTTAGACATTATTTGAAATAAATGATAAACGATACAATAAATAGCCATGAGAAACAATAATTTATAGATATTAAATATGATCTAATTAATCTGACACAATTTTTTTTGCAATAATATGCAAAAATAAAGGGATAAGAATTATATATTATCATAATCCTGACATTACAGTCAGATTTGGGAAATTTTAAACATCATTAATTGGAATTTATCTTGACAATGATAAATCAATCTTATTTCAATAAATGATAAACTTTATGAGAAAAACATCATTTCATTTTAAATATGATTTCAGCTGAATGAAAATCAAATATGATCCTTTAATTCATCTCCATTGACTCATTTCTGCAATAATGATGAAATAAAAGCTCTGATTTCTGCAGAAACTGATGATCAGATGGAAAACTGGCCGCTTTTTCTGAGGCTCATTCCAGCAAAAACAGCAAATTTAACGGCTTTAATTTGGTGGCTGTTGGATGAAAATGATCAGAGCAGCAGAAGAAGGAGGCAGGATGGAGCGAGAAGGCGTTACCTGGGTGGTACAAATCATCTGTGCTCGTTCAGCCGTCAGCATTCTGCTCATGTTTCCGCTCCACAGCAGAAACTCGATGAGAGGAGAGGAGGGAAGAGCTGGAGGCTCGTTAATTAGGATCTGCAGGATGTGAAGAGCGGATCGAGGAGCCAGCTGCAGCGGGAAGTTCCACCACTCAGGACCTTTTGATCTGCAGCATCCAGCCGGGGACAGAAACAAGGACGGCTCCGCTCCGGATCGGCATGACGAGGGCGCTGCGCCGCCGCGGCCGGCAGCGCAGAGGGCATCACCGCGCTTCCTGTCGCCCTAAGGCGCCGCTCAACGCAGGTGAAGCAGCATGACAGCCGGTTAGTGGAGGAAATACTGAAGACGCCCAACACCCAGGAAGCAGGAGCAGAGCCTTGATTTCACTGGAACCCAGCGTCCTGGAGGAGTCATGCTGCGGGCCAGCTGATGAGCGATGAGGCTGAGGGGCGCCAGAGCCGCTGCCACCTCATGGCTCCTCCCACTGGATAAGCATGCAGGTCCTGCAGATCGTCAAGGAGCTGGTGTCTCCATCCAGGCACCGGGCAGCCGCGCGATTTGGAGGTGTGTGTGCTGGTTTTTAATCACCAAACGGCTACAGTTTCCATTCGAGGCGCACAAATAAAAAGATTTATGAATCGATTCAACAGATTTTTAAATGCAGTAAAGTTGTACGTCCATTTGCAGTAATCCTGCATCGCATTGCGCCGCAACTCAGCCAATGTTTGTATGTTTTACCTTTTTCAATTAGACTAAAGTTCTCTTTTTTTGGGACCAAAATTATTTATATTTCCTTTTTTTTTTTTTAGATTTCTTCTTTTTTTGGAACTTTCTTTTTTATATTTAAGCATTTAATTTGTGGTTGATTAAAACGGTGAGATTCTAAATAATTTCCACAATTTTTGCAAAAACGTTTTATGCTCTCTTGAGATTGTTTTAGGATTTACCGAAAACAAATTAATGCGCTAAAAGGAAATGGAAACATGTTTCCATCCACTGGTGACTCTGTGCCTTACCAGAGGCACCAAAATCCAGTTGTTGTTTTTTACGTGGTCTGTGTTAGTTTGCACTCTCTGCTTCCTGTTTATTAACATCTGTTACTGATGAAATTTTGCTCTGTTATTTGTTGATTTGTTTGAAACCAGCAGATGGAAATGCGACTAATTCTCATTTCTCTTTGCGACATTTTAAAAATGACGATTGGATGGAAACATGGCGGCTGTTTGTTTTTGAGCCACTTTAAGGTGGACTTGCTGGTTATCGAGTTTCCTCATCATTTCTAAATGGCGTTTTGTTTTTCTCTGAAGGAATCTCTAAATCAAAGTTTGTTTTTCTGAAAACAAAAGGTTGCTGCTAAAATTGTCCGTGTCTTCTCCGGTCCATCCGCTGCTTCACTCAGGGACTCTTCGGCTTTAATGGAGCTGGACAGAAATCTGTCCGTTTTGTTTTGTGTCTGTGGGATTCAGCTGTTAGTGAAGAGAAAAACTAATTTCTTCTGTCCATAACGTCTCTGTGAGTCTCACCAACAGTGTTTTATTTAAATTCAGAGCGTGGTGAGTGAAATGCGGTCAGATTTAATCATTTTGTGCTGCAGAGGTTGCCGCTCTGTCGTTTGTCTAAATGAAGTGGACATGTCCCTTGGAGACGGCCGTGTTGCTGTGAGACGCGTCTCCGTCCTGCAGGTTGTAGATGCTTTTGTGTCGCGCTGTCACGTTTCTCTGGTGTCCGATAAATAATGGAGCTGCTGCTGACGCTAACAGGACGCTGTGACCTCGACTCAACCAAACCAGGTGATTCCAATACGACTTTTACAGCTTATTATTTATCCTAAATGTCAATTATTGAGTTTGACTGTTGAAAAATACAAATTATGAGGATTAATTTCACACAGAGGGATGTTTTTAAAGCTGTTAGTTCTGCTAACGGTGATAACTAATTAAAAACTCAAATCAAATTCTCCAGTAATTTAAATATTGTTTTTTCTTTGTTTTTACAAAGAAATATGTTAAAAATGTGACGGATGAATTTATCAATACTTGGCAGACATTTGTCTTCTTGCCACTTGTAAGCCTGTTGCAATAATCAATAAATCAATTAACAGAACAAATTAAAAACAGCTCAATGATTTCCATTTGTGTAATAGTTTTGTTTTTTTTACTGACATTTATCTTTCTACCAAAGACTAGATGAACAATTTTGTTTAGAGACTTCATTTTATGTATTTTATTTATTTATTTAGGATATTTAAAATGTCTTCCAAGCTCCAGTTTGTCTGAAATTAAAGTTTATTGATCTTAATTATTATTCCATTATCACTTAAAAATGATCTCAAAACAATATTATCACAATAACTTTTTGCACAGTTTATCATTCACCATCCTTTTTTATCCTGACAGGATGTAAAGTTTGGATATCTGGAGTTTTGACCTCTGCAGCTCCTCCAGAGTCACTGTGATCGGTTGTTTTGTATAAAGTTGAGAAATGAGGCTGCTGGGAGCACGCCTCGCTTCTAAACAATCCCTGTTGGAGGATTACTGCTGCTTAGTGGAGCTCAGCCCTCATTAACTCCACCTGGACTTAGAATCAGAGGATCAAGCTGCAGCACAAACTCAGTTGTTTGTTAGAAAGCAGATGGATTTTAAACGTCATTTCAGGACATTTAACAGCCTCAGAGAAGGAATCAGAGTTGTTAACTACACAAGCAACACCTGATAGTCCGGTTGATTAGGTTCGATTTTGGAGCAAAGTTTCAACATTTGCTCCATTTCCAGCTGCTGTGGTTCTCTTTCTCACTGCTCTGAGTCAAACCTGTTCCCCTCCTGGCCTGTGGGGGCGCTGTACCAAGAACCACTGAAGGAAACAATAGAAAAAACTCCAAAACCACGACTTCGCTCTTCTCCAAATGGAAACAGAAATGGAAGCGTCAGATTTTAGCGGTTGGAGAATTTTAACAGCCATTACTCCTGCTAATGAAAGACCGTTTGGTTTGGTTATATTTACCCAGAATGCCCTGCGCCGTAGTCCACTTCCTGTTTTTGAAGCGGCCATGTTCTGGATTAATTGTTCAATTTATTTCAGCTTGTTGTGTCCTCTGTTTTACCCAATAAGAGCAAAAAGGTTTAACATTCAACACAAAAAGCATTTTTATTTATTTTATTTTTTACAGAAGTCTCTAGTTTAAAATCAAAATAACAATTACAGATATAACCTACTGTTCAAGTATCTGCACTTAATTTGATAAATTATGTCTAAAAGGTGGTGGTGAATAATTAATTGCTTTCAACGTTGTATAGTTTAATTAGAAGTGTTTCAGCTGCTTTTTCAGCTAGCAGCTGAAAGCATGTCGTGGATCTCTGAAAAATAACCTTACTGCAGCATTTTTTGGGTTTTGATTCCAAATAAGCAGGAAATGACTTTAAATGACCCAAAACTCCCAAACTGCTGAGATGTTGACTCGAGATAAACCCATGGCTTCGTTTCCGGGGCTCTGAACTCCAACTCATTGAACATTTTAATAGTTTTTGGACTTTTCATCATTGTTTTATGTGTGAAACTTTGATTATTCTGTTCTCTGCAGATCATCGTTTTCTGCATTTTTCCGCAGCAGTCGGACAGATCCGAGCTTGGAGTATTTATTGCCTGCAGCAGCGTTTTTCACGGTGCGTTGTGCTCCATCTCTGGGCGCTAAGCGAGTTAGCAGGCGTGTGTGAATGAAATATGGATGCTGGTCAGGAACAGTGGAAACCCTGCAGGTGTTGTGGTGAAGCCGCCTGCTGACATCTCTGCTCAGCTTGTCCGTTGTTCCTTAAGGCCAGAGCTGCTGTTTATTCTCCAAGGACTCCTTTTATATTTATATTGATCCCTGTTTACTCCTGACTTATTAAATTATGCATCAGATGCCTGCAGATCATGAAACATCACACAAAGCCTCCGTCAATATTTTTGCTTCTCAGCCTAGTGCGAACGCAGCAGCTCATGGGGGGCCGTTTGCAAAGTTGCAGTTGAAAATGAAAAGCAATAATTTGGATTATTTAGCCTGTCACGAGAGAAAAAAATGGGGATTAATTTTTTTTCAAAGTTCTTATTTCATCATGTTACTTATTAATTTATAAACAAACCAAAGTTAGCAGCCTAACTATTTAGCGGCAAACTACATATTTAGCTTTGAGCTACATAAGTACTTAATCATTTAGCTAGCTTAGAGCTAATTACTTAATTTTGGCACCAAATATTTAGCTAGCTCACTAAATATTTATGAAGCTACATATTTAGCTTGCTAACTAAATATATTACTCTGAGCTAACTAAATATTTAGCTTGCTGATTATATTCTTACCTTACAACTATTTACCATGCTAACTAAATATTTGGTTTGGTGCTAGACACTTGGCTAGAGCGATATATTTCGAATATATAACATGGTGAAAATATGACTTTGAAAAATTAACCCTCCTGTTTTTGTCTGAAAAAAGTTACCCAAATTATTCCTGTTAAATTTTGAGTGTGTAACTTTCCAAACTGCACCACGTAGCAACCAATCTGAGAAACCTGACCTTGTTTAAGTGACCTTTGTGCAACAGCAGCTTGTGACCTTGTCACAGTGTGGGCCAAGAACAAGGTTTCAGCCCATCTGATGCCTCCTGTGGTTCAGACCCTCAAACTGCTGTGTCTCCCACCGAGGCGAGGCTGTGGAGCTTCAATAAAACATATTTATTCTGGGCTTGAAGTCATTAGATTGGATTTAGTTTCTGTAGCAGAGAATCTCTGGTCTGCTTCAACTTCCTGTTTCCTGTCAGTTATAACATTAAAGCTCAAATGACACCAACATTAGCTCTGCTGCTTTTCCTGACAAAAAGAAGAAGAAATAATAGAAAGTTGAGAGGAAGTTGATCCGTTTGCTGCAGAGGAACAGTGAAAGTTTTTATTTCTGTCCTACAATAAATGGAGATTAAAGTTGTTTTTACTGAGTATAAACAGATAAAATGATTATTTTTCTCCTAAAATCTGAACACCCAACTCCTCTGCATTTAGCTTCTTTAATAATAAATAACTGAAATTTATTTTTATTATTATTTCACTAAGACAAGACATTTTCCCTTGTTATCAGTTAATTTATCTGCCAATGGACCTCGGACTCTTTCAATACTAAGGAATTATTTACTTAAAACAAGCCTCTATATCTTGCTGAAAAGTTACTTTTAAGTTGGTCTTATTTCAAGTTTAACAAGATATTTGCACTAGAAACTACACCAAAAATATTTAGTAAGATTTTGTGTGTTTATAGTCAATTCAGCACTTCTGTTCTGTATCGGATTTGTATCGGTGTCGGATGTGAAAAGTTGAAACTGTGCATTTTCTGCAGTAAAATGTAAGTTTTTAACCTTTTTTTTCCTCTTAAGGGATAAAAAGTCATTCTTAGCAGCAGGATCAGGGATCTTTGCGCCGGCCGGCCTTCGTCTGGTCCGGCTGCGGTCCTGGGTCAGTTCAGAGGGATCCGCTGCTCTGATGCAGCAGATGAAGCTCAGATTAGAGCAGAACTCCTTCCTTCTCTCAGATCTGTGAAACGCTTCATCACGTTGTCTCTTAACGAGCTTTTAACGGCAGCTCTTCATCATGCAGCTGTCATCATTAGAAAAAAAAGAAGCAAACCAGAAAAGTTTCTGGGAGTTTTCATCCTGCTGGGAGCTGATAAATCTCCAGTCCGGTTCTGCTTGGTTCTGAAAGCGGCTCGTTGTGGTGTGGAGTGGGAGTGGGGGGGAATGTAGCGAGTGGGAGCGACTCTGAAACGGCAGCATTGTGACAGCAGTGGCTCTGATCTCACTTCTCTCTGCCCCGCGCTGCTGCTTCCTCCCTTTGTGCCGGAGCGGCGTTCAGCGCCGATGGCGTGAGGCGGTTCGTGTTTCTGACGCTGCGGATCGGCCGGAACCGGGATCGATGCGGGCCAAGGCTCGTCTGGACGACCCGCTGGATAACTTTAAAAGAGGTAACGCCTGAGGAGCTCCAGGGCATTCCTGCAAGGTCAAAGTTCATCTGTCTGATAGGATGTTTGATGTTCTGCTTTTAAATGAGGCTCATTGTGCAGATCTTATCTCAACTGACCTCAACTCACAGATTTAGAAACTTTTGCATATGGGATGATAAATTTAAATGTTATGTTGTGCTGTGATGTGTTCACACTTCACCTTCAGATGTAAAACTCTGGTGACAGAATGCAGATAATGAGGAAGCGTGAAAGCTGACAGTTTCTGGATCAGATTTAATCCTGCTGAACACTAAATTATAGTTTTAATCCCAATAAAAGAGTCCAGATCTCCTCTCATTGTTGCTGGAAAGTTTTGGAAAAGTTCCTCAGGAAATCAGGCAGATTGTTATTTTAAGTCCTTGTTGTTTGAGATGATGGTAGAAATTAATTATTTACTGTATCACGATTCAATTCAAAACGATTATTCACAATTATTTCTCCTTTAATGGTGTGCAAAAGAGCGAAATTATCAACTCCAGCCTGCTTTGCAAGTCAAAATGACAAATGAAGACCTTGAAAAGTATTTTTCGCATGTAGATGGAATTACTCCCATTCTCCATTTTGTTATGAAGCTGTCACAGAGAGAGCGCCATATTTCTGCAAACAGCCTCCTCCGTGGACGAGGACGTTGAAATTTCCTTACAGGAGATTTTAGCCATTTGACAGGCTTTATTAGTTATTTATTGAAGGATCCTAAAAATGGGCCGCATTAATGCAAAACCGATGGTGGAAGCGGACTGTCCGAGCGGATTTCTGCATGAAACATGGCAACAAACTTCTGACCAATCACCTTACGTACGTACGTACCTTAGCTCCGCTGTAGCTTAGCGCCGTTCATTTATGATGTTTACGAAGTAATCTTCGTTTTTACCGATATGCGCTCGGTTAACCTCATCAACATCAGTCTTCTTGGACTTATCTACGAACTAAAATAAGTCCAAATGTTTGATGGAGCCGGTTGAATCTCCCTCTTTCATCTCTGTAGCTGTCGCTCTATTGTGGTGCTTTATGCGCATGCGTGCGTTACGTCACTGGCTGCGTGGTGACGCCCCGCGTAGATACAAAATGGAGGCCGGCAGACAGCGGATTTGCTTTTTATTTTTAGGTTTTAAAATTTACTTTGGGACGTTTTAAATTGATTCTGAGTCGTGGTAAATGAGAACCTTATGTTTTTATGTGAATTGATTTATTTTGGCGCTCTCCCATTGAACGGTGGATCTACGTTCCCACCTTTAAATCACCTTTCACTGAAACTAGTTCAGTACTCGCATTACTGCATGGGACGCCTCTATATACCTCCTGCTACATTTCCTCCTAATGTTTGGACAAAACGCAAAACAAAATTTTTGTTTTTAAAAAATATTTTAGTCATAAAATATTTCCCGCCTCTCGCCCGGAACGCAGCTGGAGATAGGCACCAGCAACTCCCGACCCCATTAGGGACAAGGTGCACAGAAAATGGATGGATGGATGGATGGATGGATGGATTTTAGTCATAAAATGTTTTGCTTTTTTTGAAATTTCAGAAAAACAGTGACTAAGCATAATCACTGCAAATCTGAACCCCATTGGTTTGCCTTTGAAAGCATCAATCGTGTTTCATTTCCTGCTGTTATTCTGCTGTACATTTGTCTTATTTTATTGCCAGTTTGAAATATATTCCCTGTAGAGATGCACCAAATTATACCAGGTTGTGCAAAATGACAAAAACAAAGTCCTGCTCGGCTGCTGCGTCCATCTGCATATTATATTTAATTCAAATTCTGAATAGCATCAATATATCTGACCTGTTGGAGGAATTTCCCATAGCTAATGTTTACTTTTAGTCACTGAGCATCTCAGAGGTTATGATGAAAGAAGCTAAAGCGAAGAAGCAGAAAATGTCTGGTTAATTATGACCAATAATAATCCCTGATATCCTGCTGTCTGGTTTCTCTGTCTGGAGTTTGAAAGGTTGACGTTTTAAAAGTCAAATAAGCTTAACAATGTTTTATTTCATGTTTTAGATTAAGTTAAAATAACTATAGATTAGCATTTGCAGAGTTTAGATTAACAGAAAACTAATTAATATGTTTTCTTCAGTTTGAATCATCCTGTCAAATTCTGTAAATGGTTCTAAAACTTAAGCTTCCTAGGAACAGATTTTTGTTAAATACATTAAAGTTGAGATATTGACTGCAAGCTAAAGAAATAATTTTAGTAAATACCTTGCAAACTAAATGTTTATTTCTGACAGGTTGTTCTTAAAAAGCCTCAAAATGTTTACAGCTAATACAAAAATGCAGGTTAGTCTTAAATATCTTAATTACTATCCCTAAATTTTGTCACGACAGAACTATTTAATCTAGCATTATACGTATTTTTGTATTTATTGCAGGAATTTTTCTGTCATTCTAAAGTTTTTGCGCTCAAACATCATCATTGTGTTCTGTGACACAAGACAGTTGAAGCTAATGCTAGCTAGCTGCTAATATACCCTTGCTAGCCGTTTAGCTAGCTAACATTTTTTTGCATCTCTCTAAGGTGAGTGCAAAGTTATTGCCAGTTATCTGGACAACATTGACTTTTGCCAGAGGTTATCTTTTGAAAACTAATTTTATGTGATTTCTATCTCTTTAAAAACATAAGATATTTTTCTATCTTATTATGTTAGAGAAGAGATACTGTTTCTGAATTGATTTCGTAGCTCTGGCAGTTGAAGGCTTTCGTAACGTTAGGTCTGTTTAGTTTTTTCAGTCTTAAATTGAATTCAAGGGGGCATAAAACCTGCAGATACTCTGCATGAATAAGTCGTTCGCTGAAGCTTTGTTGAGTTGATTCATCTGACCCGTTTTGGTTCTGCAGAAAGTGGGTTGTGTTTTGAAAGTTCTTAATGTTCTGTGTGGAGGTCCGAGGTCAAAACCAGGCGCCATTCCTACCGCTTTATTTAAAATGTCACGCTGCCACAAACCCAGAAGCGGAACCGAAACTCTTCGGCTTCCAGGTTAAACTCATCCGGATCCGGTTCTAGTTTTAAGAACTAAAGGTTCTGACTGGACCAGCCGGTCGGTTCTGGTCATCTAGAGGGGTCGCTATTGATAGTGGAGGTTCTGAAGAACCGAGCCGTTGCTTCAGGTGACGTTTACCTGCTGATGGTTGAGAGGAAGTGTGAGAACTTCTTCTCTCTGGACGGTTTCAGTTCCGCTTCAGGAGGAACCAGAACCCGACTCACGTGTTGAAGCTGCAGAACTTCTGGATCGACCCGTCTGATGGAGCTCGATCCTGATCACTTACAGTTGCGACCTCTGACCTCTGCAGATAAGCCGGTTGCATCGGTTAAAGTGATGCTTCAGATTCACTTTATTTTGGTAAATTAGCAACATTACAAAAATGAAAACAAGACAAAACTAAATTCTACGTTATGAACCAATAATTTACTAAAAAAGGCTTCTATAATTTTACATTTTAAGGCTCTTTTAAACATTTTAAGGCTCTTTCTCTGAAAAGCAAATAATTTGAGATCATCATTCAATTCGTTCCACATTTTCATGCCGATAACTGAAACATATCTAGATTTAATTTACTTTTCTCTTTAGCATGTTCAAATTTTAACGAAACTCAATTTATATTTACGCTCTCTTAACTTTCTAAGTTTCAGAAGGAAGACTTTTGTACATTATTTCTTTACACGTTTAAGTCTTTCTTTGAATAAAATGTTTTCTAGTTTGTTCACAATATCCCATTTTATTAATAACTGTAAAAGATTTTTTTGTAACTTAGCTAATACTTTAATGGTCGTTATATTTCTGAGCAATGTCATGCTTCACTGTAGCTTATTTTGCAAATTTTTCAGGACGAATTAAAGACAAAATCTGTGAAATTATTGAGCATGTTTTCATTATTTCCTGCTGGAGCAATTTGTTTCCTGTTTCAGTTTAGTGGCTGAACCTCAGAGTATGTGGGAAACATTTCATTATTATTCATCAGATGAAACATCCTGAAAACTTATTTAAACATGGCTGCAAAAAAAAAATCCAGTCTGGTCACCATGGGAACCACCAGGCCTCCAGGGCTGGGAATCCCAGAAGAAGAAGAAGAAAAAACTTCACTGTATTTGTTTGTTTGCCCCTGACCGTTTCTCTCTCTCTCTCTCTCTCTCTCTCTCTCTCTCTCACACACACACACACACACACACACACACACACACCATCCTGTCATAAAAATGCCAGCCGGCTCAATAAGGAGTGTGTTTGTTTCCTCCCGCTGGACCCTGGAGACCCGGACAGGAAGTCAGAGAGCGACTTGAATAAAAGTCTGAAACGGGTTGGAGGAGCAGAACCGGAGCCAGTTTGTTTGAGTCAGTCCAGTTGGAGGAACCAGTGGTCCAGTAACATCAGAACCAGGCTCAGAGAAATGTTCTGTTTCAATAAGCAATTAAAGGCATCATAAATTAAAATGAGCGTGAAAGTTTTCATTCTGATGATTAATATTGTTTTGACGGGAAATTTTAATTACAGAGATTCGTAATCCATTTTATTTATGGTTCTGGTTGTGTTTGGTTTTTATTTATTGTTTATGTTTGTTGTGTTTTATATTGGATGTTTAAAATGTCTCCCAGTTCCAGAAGGTTCTTTATTAAATTAAAGTTTATTGGTCTGTGAGAGAACAAACTTACTTTATTATTCACACAACAACAATATTATCATTTATCGCAATAATTACTGGAGCAATTTATCGTGACAAGTCGAGATGAAACATAAAAGTTCCATCCATCCATCCTGAGTTGATATAAATTTGTTCAATCTGATCAGAATCTTCTTAATGTTTTTCTGGTGTGAGAAATAAAACCTTGAAGGTTTTGATTTTTCCGTCGTCTCCCTGCAGGAAGCCGTGATTTATCCTCTATTAACACATCATAAACACAACATGACCCCACTCAACATCCTCTGTGTTTAGCGCCGCGCCGATCAGGAAGTGCTTGAGAAACTCTGAGCTGCTAGCCGACTCTCTGCAGCCGTGACAGAAAAACGATCCGACGGGTCAAGAACCACAGGCAGGAACTCTGCAGCTCACCAATCCAGATCAGAAACCGATCCGATTTCTCAACGTCTGGCTTAAGCAGATTTAATTTCTATGAAAGTCTTAAATCTGATTTTTATTTTCACTTCTTCTCTGTAAATGTATCATAGAGTTGGAACTATCCGATATTGACATCTGTATCGGTCCCGGTACCGTTTGTGAGACAATGTTCCGGCTCCATAAGTGCAAATCTATTTAGTCTAATTCTAAGCTTTATTATTTATTATATTTTGAATTCCTAATTTAACTTTCTGAATATTTTTCCAGCAGTTTGTTGCATTTTATTTGTACTTGTTTGTAGTTCTGTTGCAATAAGCAATAAATCAGTTTATCACATAATAAATTAAAATGAGATCAATAGTTTCCATTTACATCTTTTATAGTTCTTCTCTTTTCTGTCGGTCTTCAGTCTGGTGTTTTGGTTTTAACTAGCCCTTTTTTTGAAGAATAATTTTGTTTAGAGATTTTATAATTTATTTTATTTGTTGTTGTGTTTATTTATTTTAGAAATCTAAAATGTCTTCCAGTTCCAGTGTTAAATGTTCATTAGAATTTAAAGTTTATTGATCTTTGAGAATGTTTTCTTCCATTATTACCTCAAATATCAATTTTGTTCGATTTTGTTAACGTGGGTTTCTGTATCGATATTGGCCGATATCAAGCCTCAGATATCGATATCAAGAGTGGAAAAATGAGGATCAATGCATTCCTACTTTAAAAAAAATAAATTACAAATCACAGAAAACACTTTAAAAATGTATCTTTTATTCCAATCATCCTTCCTGTACGAGAAGTTTTGCTTAATTACAGGAACATGGTCTTAGTAATTTTTGTTATTTTTTGTGTTGGAGAACTTCATTCTCGTTTTATTACAACTTTATTCTTACAATGAAAAAGGAATAAAAATATCTTATCCTGACAGTATATTTTGTCGTAGATCTTGATCTGAATTTTTGACCAAACAATCGCAGACTTCTATGGTGAATAAGCCGTTTTTTTGGACTGTAATTTATCTTTTCTTTTTCTCTTTGTCTGCAGCTTCTGATAGCCATCAGGATGCGGCGGTGAAACTGGATCAGGAACGAGCTGAAATCGTCGCCAAATATGATAAGGTAACGGCTGAACTCCCTCTGCAGCTTCGGCTGCTGCATTTCTTTCTCCAGCTGGTAAAAACCTCGCTGTCGGCGCCGCCGTAAATCTGGGCCTTATTGCCTGTAAAACACAATAATAACAGCAGGCGCTTCACAGGATGCGCCGCCGCGGTAAAATCAGTGTTTCAGAGGCGACGGCCCCAGATGAGGCTTGGCTGATGGAAACGGATCGCGGAAAACGCTCAGAGTGAGACCTCCTGTCAGGAGCAGAGCCATAGAAAACAACATTAATCTGAGCAGAAAGCTGACCAATCACGGAGCTGAACTGAACTTTTTAAAAGAGAAATTTCTGTTTTAGTTTAAGAAAATAATGAACTGGAAAAAAATAAAATGTAATAAGAAGCTTTCTTCTGCAGAATTCACAATAAAACCAGGATCAAATTTTATTATTTATTATTTTTACAAACATATTAAGATATCAAATCATCCATTCATTTGTTTTTTTCTGACCTTCCATCCATCCACCCATCCATCCATCCACCCATTTACCCATCCATCCATCCATCCATCCATTTACCCATCCATCCATCCATCCACCCATCCATCCATCCACCCATTTACCCATCCACCCATTGACCCATCCATCCATCCATCCACCCATTTACCCATCCATCCATCCATCCACCCATCCATCCATCCACCCATTTACCCATCCACCCATTGACCCATCCATC
>CAEFZY010010282.1:0-25626 GCA_903066815.1 Brachyrhaphis roseni
AACGACCATAATATTCAACGGGACAAAGTACAAATGCAGCTCTTAGACATTTATAAAACCGAACTAAACCAACAACAGTATTATTTACATTCAATGGACGCACACAATAGAAATAAGTAATAAACGAAGTCTGCCTTGAGAGCCGCACCACTCAATAGTCAGATCTAGCAAATATGAACGGGTAGCCACCCAGTGGCTGAAATAAATTACTACATTTAAAACACTTTAATAGAGTGGTCCATATATATAAGGCGCACCGGATTATAAGGCGCACTGTTGGCTTTTGAATTTATTTATTTTTTTTGAATGATTTTAGGTGCGCCTTATAGTGCGGAAAATACGTAAGTATCTCCATCCAACAAAACTCACAAACGTGTCATCAATATAATTTGGCATGGCCACATCCAAACGTGGTTTTCCTTAAAGTGATATGCGCAGGTTTCATCTTGGTTGCCTAGTGCATGTGCCGAAGTTTCAGGTCGTTTGGCCCATCACTAATCCAAACCCTGTTTTGAACTTCTCTACAATTTTATTGCTGTCTTGGTTGTAATTTCTGATTTCGCCTGAATTGAACTTATAGAGGGGTGGACCGTATTTGCTAATTAGGTGGCTTTGTTGCACTGGGTGGTTATTGAAGGAAAGGAGACTGACAGTCCTACAAATTTCCTTGTGCTTTTTCGCTACTTTGCGCTGCTAAATCACACAAAATCACATTAAAACACAAACACATGAGACTGGAGTTTTAACTTGGTAAGTTTTAGATTTTGTAGATTTTAAACAATGCTGATAAAAGCAAATGTACAACTAGCTTATGACAGTCATTTTTAGCAGTTTGTTTTTGACAGCTTCATTCAGTAAACATTGAATACACAGAGCTTTAAGAGTCAGAGAAAAATATCAAGCAAAAACATTGTTAACTAATCATCTGTTGCAGCAAATGTAACTTTGTTGGTGTAAAGTTGCACAGTGGCTTACCTGGGAGAGTGTGCAGCATCTAGTGCTATGTGTTTGCTAAAAAGCATTTAAAAGCTTTAAATGCCAAAATAACATCGAGTCTGTAGACAATGAATATGTACTTTTTATTGTATTTACATTAAAATTGCTTTTTTTTTTTGGTAATATCGATAACAAATTCACATATGGTGGATTTTATAGGCCAATTTTTAATATATCTATTTTATGCCTTATCAAAAGGCAATGATTCAAAATACAGCTGCATCGAAAGTGTCTGCAATTTAAATTTTTTTGTTTGTCCGCTCAGTTAAAAAGCGGGTAAGCTTTGCACAGAGATGGTTGTACTGAATATCTGCTGCTTGCTTGCATTCAGTTAGTGTAGCAGTGGGCTGTAATTCTGGATGATTCACATAACAGAGAGCTGTGCCAGCGCTTGCTTTATTAGTCCAGTGAGATGTTAATGCATTTCATCTGAAGTGATGGTAAATTTTAACGAGCCTGCATACCAGTTCCACTGCTCTGACGCAACGTCCAGCTGTGACACTACAAGATTGCATCTGTGTTTTACACCTGAAACCGAAACAACAATTTTATACGTCCTTAATCATATTCAGATTTTTCTCCACCTTAATCAGTCCTTTGTTCTCTTGTGTACAAATTGCGGAGGAAAGTGCAATCTGGAAATGAAAGTTAATGCCAGTTTGTCGAGCCAGAAAGAATTTTAACACGTTTCCATTTGAGTGACCCGTAAACACCAGCTGTTCAGTTTAACCGCTGTAACTATGTCCAAAGCAAACTGAGACAAAATAAATTTTTCTGCCTAATTGTGAGCAACCGAAGCACGCTGGACACGAGGCTCAAATGGATTGGTATAGCACTAAATGTTTTCATTTGTGTGTTTTGCACAAATGTTCCAAAAAAACCGATCACTGATGTTTTATGACTATCAAGTTGAAGAGCTATAAACCCCAAAGTACTTAATCTTTGTGTGAAGGATTTTTTATGCTTTTGACATGTGAATACATCCAGGAGAGAAAAACATTTCATATTGGGAAGTACAATCCTGGTCAAAAATATTCATAAACTCACCAGAGGCATGATTTGGATATTGATTCGAATGGTGTATAATGATGAAAAAAGTGTTTTTAAGGTGGATAAATTTTTTTACCCTATATTTCTAACTTTTTTTTAACAAGTCTTGGATTTGCAAATTAGAATTTTTTTGATCATTTTCTCTCTTTTTATGTTCATTTCTATGCTAACAGGCAGATACACATATATGCAACCCACCTAATATTTGGATATGTTTCCACCCACCTAATATTTGGATATGTTTCCTTTAGCTATAGTTTCAAATAAATTGCATGTTTTTGGTTGCTAGAAGACAACTTCTACAGTTTTCAGATTCTTGGTGGCTATGCAACATGTCCTTTGTTACTTGAATTTCTCCAATGAGCGACAATAAAGGATACTTCTAATATTTTGTCTCCTGCATTTTAATATTAATTGGTATTTGAACAAGTGCCACAAAATGCTACAGTAGAACATTAGTTTAATCTTTGCCTTCAAATTGCAAAGATTCTGATTATTTTTTTATTTATTTAAATTTCAGTTTGTCCTTTAACGAGATCCGTTGAAACTTAAATGTTTTCACTTGTAAATTCCTCTACTTTATGTTTTTTATGCACCAAAGTCATTTTGTTTACTTTATTGTGAGTGGAAGTAGCAGAGCTTTAAACTAAACCTGATGAAACTCCCTGACACCCTGCTGCTATAAGCTTGTAATTCTTGCCATATAAAAGAAGAGACACATAAAAGAAACATATTTTTTTTAAAGTAGTTGCAGTCTGGCCAATTAAATTTGATCCTGGTAGAATCTCAAATTAAATCTCTTAACTGTCAGTAAATATCCTCAGTTTAAGTGACATTTATCTGCCATCTGTGTGATCTGTAGCAGGACAGTTATCAGCCGTTTTATTTGTTGATGCTGTGTTGAGCTTTAGAGGCAGAAGAATTTTCTCGTTTGATCTACATTTGATCAAAACTGAGAATATGACTCACTGAAACACCCCCTCCCAGTTAAATAAAAAGAGAAAAAAAAAAAACATATACACTGTATGAGCTAATTCTGTTTATCAGGGCACAGCTGAAGAGCCGCTTGGCTCTATCAAAGAGTCATCATATAACAAGATACAGCTGAAAACTTTAATTTTTCCTTTCACTCACGCACACTTCTACACTCTATCTCTCAACACACGCACGCACCCACACATGAACACATGCATCCATCCTGCATTCTGGTAACAGTGACTCTTTGTAGGTGGCTTGAATAACTGGTATAAGGTTACCCCAAAAGACACTTTCTCACACACACACAAACACACTCGGCTGTTTCTCTCCATTCTAATTGCTGCAATATGACTCTGCTTCCCACATCATGAGAAGAAAGAAAGATGTGCCTGCAAAGAAAAAAAAAATGCAAAGGAAAAACAGGGTGGTGACGGGGAGACACAGGGAGTCCACATTTGACCTACATCTAATCTTTGTTTTTGTTTCATGGTTTGAGCTTTGCCTGCACATCTTTCTGTGGTTGTGTTTACTTTTACAATTTGGAGAAAGAAAAAAATTTGTCAGATCATAAAAAAAAAATAAAACAAAATCTGTATTAACTATACTTGTTTTTATGGGCACCAGAGTAATTTTACCATCTTTTTCTCGACTGCATTTTCTAGGTTTTCCAGGTTGCTTATGTGATAATCAAGGCAGCCAACTCACCTCGTCCAGGTATGAATTCTGGATGCTAATAAGGTCCTGTGGCCACATGTTTATTAAGTCGGCAAAACCCTATTTTGAGTTTCACAGCTTTTGATTATGAAGCAAAGAGCATGTGATTAGAGGGAATGTTGGTAGCATATTTTCAGCCTTTGTCTCATGAGCGAATAAATCCTCTAATTACAACCTTAAGAGCAACTGATCCTCTGAAGAAGAATTTACATTAATTAAATGATTAGACCTCCATTAAATTATTAGTGGTTTTACTTTAGAATGCACTAGTAATGTTGTATAGCCTTCTTGGAGACAAGTCTGCTGCAAAGGTGGAACATAGAAGCGTCTAAGTTTCTCAAACAGATCAGATCTTAATTTAATTATGTTATTCTTTCCCGACAAAACGTAAGATTTAACACTTCCCAGGTATCCATACGTAGATTTATTTGATTCATAGATTTGCTGCTTAATGCTGTCTTATCTATTCTTTATCTAGTCTATTTATTTTTTCCATTAACTACACTTCCTTCACTTTGCATGCAGTTAGTCAAATCTTGGAACAGTTCACTACAAGCTACTTTGATAAATATGAATTAAACATTCTGTCAATTTTTAATGAATTATAATCAGCATGAACCTAAACAGTGGTCTCGGTCATCCATCATTGTATGTATCGATTCTTTTCTCATCTTCACGTCACATATTTGATGCATTTCATCATTAATATTTTGTCCACAGGTAATTGGATCTTGGAGCGTTCAATAGATGGCGCGACCTTTGAACCTTGGCAGTACTACGCCATCACAGACACGGAGTGTCTGACGAGGTTCAACATAAATCCACGAACCGGACCGCCATCCTACACCAGAGATGATGAAGTGATCTGTACGTCGTTTTATTCAAAGGTTCATCCACTGGAGAATGGAGAGGTGAGGGTTTAAGTTACATCACATTCGACAGCCACGTTCATCGTTGATGGTCAGGAAAATGAAATAATTTACATTGCGTTTTAGTGCACACGTAAATACAAGGTGTTATGACAAACAAATGGATGGTGAAAAACAAAAATGTCATTGTCAAAAACAAAACTGTTTTTTAACTGATTGTTAAACATTGATCTCCTTTCCAGGAACTGTTTTAGAGTGAAATAATCTAAAAATGAATAGGAAGACATTTTCCTCTTATTAGCTAGAACAGTCAGTGTTGGTAGTTGCTCCAGAGTGTCACAGCCAACTTCAGTGTAATACTTCCCTACTTTTAGGAAGGCATGAAATTTAAGATGTAAAGCTTTGTTAACTTTCTTAAAAAGTATTTATAAATATATCAAATTTAAATCTATTGAAGTTTATTTGAATTGTATTAGAAACGGTTGGTTCTTTAAGAACAGTCCGTATAAATGTGACTGGCAATGGCAAAAACAGGAACAGTGTGGATATTAATCTTACTAATAATGTCAAATACAGAAGCAAAAAATGAAAAAAATAAAGAAGATATGGCCATTTGAATGTTGGCACACTGTAAACCAGGTCAGCGAGAAACCAGCCCTAAAAATTTCAGAAAATTACCTCCATGCCTGATGAGAAACCTGGAAAATCTGTACATTCACATTATTTTTGCAATATCCCCTCCCTGCAGCATTGACTGTCAACTGGTATGACTGGGAAGGTGTGCAGACAAAAGTGAGCTTTTGCCTTGGGATTCCCCTGAGGAGATAGTTGTATATTTTCTTAAAAGATAAACCTGTCTTGTATGTTTTCACTGATTTAAAAAATATATATAATGGTAAATTAAATCAAAAGTAATAATAGCTGTTGATGTGTGAGTATTATAAGCAAACAAAGTTGTAAAAAAAACAACAACTCTCACTAATTACTTTTCCCAGCAGCCTGGTACCAGTGTCTGGTAGGGTGATGTTGGCCATGCAAATTAGCCATGTGTTTTGTTTTTCAAACGTTTATCTTATTGGCTGAAATCATTAACAAAAGTGTGTAAACATCCAATAAAGCTGGTATGTTAATCAGACATGAGATTCCCCCACACCCTGAAACAGCTCAGATTTACTCTGCAAACAAATTGAATTCAACATAATAAAAAAAACAACTGAATGGGGTGGTTTCTTCATGACTTGGACTAGAAAGTGAAAGTCAAAATTTTTTCTGAAATTGTTTTTTTTTTTTTTTTCACTGCTTCTATTGTAGCAATGCATTCCTGGTACATCACAAACAACTGCAAAGAACAGTCAGCAAAACATAGAAAATAATATATAATCATAGAGAAAAAAGGTCTGTGGCTGTGACACACCAGCTAACCTGGTGTACTAGTGGCTAATTGGAGGTAATTACATGTGCTGAGAAGTGAATGAGGAGACAAGTGATGCTCTGGTGACGTGCATAACCATAAAACATTTTAATCGGGAACAGAAGTCTCATCGGGTTTTTTTTTGCTAAGCTCAGACTCGCACAGCTTGAGTTTACCAGTGTTTACTGTGATGCCGCTTTGATCAGCTTTGTATGATTGCATCCAGGATGAACAGAGGAGGAAGCCTGCAGTAACTGACATTAATGAAGAGAAAAAGGACTGCAAAACACACAAACATCTTCCCATACACACAAATTCAGGGTGAAAACAAACCAATCACACATTCTCATGGCCTACAAAGGCTTCTAATTGTTGATGCTTTTGTGAAAACCTGTGTGTGAGCACATTTTACGTGTGCTGGTGTGTGCACATTGTGTTTGTGCTGTTTGTGCTTGTGTCCTGCGGGGGAGCGCTAGAGGGGGTGTGAGCTGGGAGATGTCAAGAGCCTCAAGTAACGACGGAGGTGTGTGTGCGTGCGTGTGCGTGTGTGGGGTTGACAGCTCCCTAGCCGTCTGATCACAGTGAAACCATAATGAGTCGTAGGCGATGTGTCACTGCATTGCACACACATTCACAATGTCATCTCACCACTCAACACACATGGCAGCACACACACACACATATATATATAAATCATCTTCTTCGTTACTTCCAAGTGTGCAGCTTACACCCATCAAGTGTTCCCCCTTGACACACACACACACACACCCACGCACGCACGTACGCAGTCAGCTCTCCGTTAGACTTTTTTTTTTTTTACAGATGCCAAATGTTGCTTTTGGCCACATTAACAAGACAGACAGATGGACAGACAGACAATTAGAGCCTCACCCTGCTTATAACATGGCTGCTTTTTCACTATTGGTTATCTGTGATAGAAACTAAAGCAAAAATCACCTTTCAGGCTTGTTTTAAATATAGGTTATGTCAACAATATATGGTTTTGGTTTCCTAATCTGTGTTATCCTGAAATTCCCTTGTTGTGAGTTGCTGTGTTTTATGAAAATTTGGTTTCAAAAGTACGATATAAAACAAAAAAAAAAGAAGTGGAGTTTTTTGAAGCACCCATCTCTCAACTGTTGTTTAAAATGGTCTGTATCGTCAAGGCTAAAAATGTGAATATTTATATGATTTTTTATATCTATATCTTTTCTCAAAATCTTTTTCTTTTTGCTACAACTTGCCTTCACTCACTTAAATTGAACTCTGATACCTCTACTCTGTAGTATAAATTTGTGAATTGTGAACTTACTTATTTTATTTTACTTAGTTAAATAAATACAAAATTAAATCTTCAGATATTTTAAACACAAACTAGATTATTCTTGGCTGATTTCTGTAGTTTCTTGGTAAGCTGATTTTAGTGCTTTTTTGGATATAGACCATGTAGAGCATGGAATATGCAAAGAAACAAAGTTAAACTGGATTATTCTATGCACGCTTCATTTGTTTTCACAAACAATGTTCTGTCAATTGTGCAACTTTTCTGTTGGACTTGCATTGAATTGCAAACAAATGCCGGTATTCAAAATTAGTTTTCTATATTCTACTTGGACTCCTAAAGTTTGGGTAAGCTCAGAGAAACTTTCCTCTTAGCACAATAATTTTGCAAACAGTTTGCTGACTCTGTTCACATCATATCCATATGGTGAAGGTCAAAAATTCTGCTGCAGATATGGTAACCTAAGAGGAAATTCTCATTTTAGTTAGATATTTGAGACGTGTTCTCTTTCTGGTTTTGGCACAAGTTTAGTCAGACATGCGGTTTATCGTTAGTTCTTGGCAGCATGTCTTTGATTAGCTCTATATATGCCTGTACTTCTGTCTACAGATCCATACGTCTCTGATCAATGGGCGACCCAGTGCAGATGATCCCTCTCCCACCCTGCTAAACTTCACCTCTGCCCGCTACATCAGGCTGGTGTTCCAGCGAATACGAACGCTGAACGCTGACCTAATGACTCTGACACTTAGCGACCCCAAAGATATCGATCCCATTGTGACAAGACGGGTGAGCCTCAAAAGCACAACGATATTTTTGTTTTGCAGCTTTTTATAGTAATTTTTGCCTCCAATTACTGTAAAATTTAAGACACAGAATCATCATTTTTTGAGAAAAAATATTCTAGATCTCAAGTTTTATCCTTAGGAAACCCATATTTGTTTTTAGCAGGTAGTTGTTTTTCTTTCCAAAATCCTTATAAAAACTAAACAGTCAACCCTTTATCTGACCAGTGTACTTTTAACATAACATGTTTCTCTTTCTCTTGTCAGTACTATTATTCCATTAAGGACATCTCGGTTGGAGGAATGTGTATCTGTTATGGCCATGCCAAAGCCTGTCCACTCAACCCTGCCACGAAGGTACAGCACTCCGCTCTCTGCTTCTAAGTCCAGTTAACAATACCATGAAGGTAATGGAGCACTTCTATAGTACTAAACGAGAGCAAAGAGAACCCTGAGGCTGCAGCTTTTTTATGACCTCATATCAAACTTTCTGAGTTTATGTGTCTAGCTGCCTTCAGGGACTCAGGTGACACTGCGAAGGGTTGTCTCTCATGTCACTTCAAACACAGGTGTGTTTGATACCAGACATCTGATCTCTCTTTCTCTCTCTCTCTGACCACATACACTCACACACATAAGCTTAATCGTGTGTGATTTTCAGATGTCCTGAGGCTTAAATACGCAGTGTAACTCAGATGTGACACTGGTGTCTGGTCCCTCAGCGATGATCTCAGTGAAAAGAAGTGATATCAGTAAAATGTGTTGAGCTCCAGTTTCCTACTTTCTTTTCTTTTTCCAGCCTTAAAGGTTATCTTGCAGAAGTGTTTAAACTGACTAGAGAAGCACTGTCAGATTGAGCCACACTGATGCTGGTCTTTAGTTTTCACTGTAAAGTTGTTTGTTTGCCCTGAAAGTGGCATTTTTACATTATCTTGCAAAAGTATTCAGCCCCCTGAACTTTTTATTAGGCTTTTATAACATAAACCAAAATTTAAAACACTTGAAATGCAACCAAATTGCCACAATTATCAAACGGCTGCTGGTGAAATAATACAGCATATTAACTTTAATTATAATACTGTGGTCTGTTACAATTTTTTGCATCTAAGAACATAGTTCAGCACGTTAATATTTGGTCACCTATTTTATGTATTTGTGGCAATGCAATACAAATGATTCTTAAGCAAATCAATTAAAAAAAACATCATACACTCTCTTGAGCCAATCTATCTGACGTAGAGCTGTTTTGCCAGAAAGAATCTGCAATACATAAATTTTAGATAAAGTATTTAAGTTTACATTTGTGACTTGACAAACATGAAAACTTTCTCTGATGTTACTTGAATGTAATGAAAATTTTTGTAAAGGATATACGTTAGAGATATTACTGTATTTTAAGATCTTAACATAACTTTTTAGGCCAGTATATATCTAGATTGCTTCCACATTATTCTTTATTTTGTGGAGATCAGACCTGCCTCATTTTTTTAGACACAACTTCAAACAACCAATGCAGGAAATTTTGGGTAAGCACATAATGGAGCTGTAATTTCTTGAATGTCTCAGATGAAAGCGCAGCACAATGGCCGCTGAATGTTTTCTGTTTCAGAAAAAAGGGGGAAATTCGCCACTGCCAACAAATCCAAACTTGGCTTTCGCCTTTGCTACTGCACTACAACTCCTTCTAGTTAAATCCAACACCCTCACAGAATAACCCAATTCACAGAAAATCCTCAGCTGAATTGCTGAACCTTGGAATTGGCCAGCCTCCTGTTACATTCTGCTTTTTACTGGCCATGTTTTAGCTTAAATTTTATTTCTCTCATGGGGGAATAATAGAAAACCAATTTTCTATTTACTGGCGAGCTGGCAAATTTTTTTAGTGCAACTCGCTCTCCTGTGGATACAATGTTGTTTGTTAGGCTTTTAACAGGTCATTCTTGTTGTGATTCACTGTGTATAGCTGTCTTTTTTTTTTTTTAAATACGTGCGACTATTTTTAAGAAAAAATAGCTTGTCCTCACTTAATCTGATCTGTTAGACCATATCAGATTTTATATTCTTGCCAAATTTAAAATTTTTGGCAATATCTTCAGACAGTTAATAATGGGGGGAAAGTCATTTAATTTGAAACATTTGTATTTGTCTTTTTTTTTGTCAAAGTGACAACAAAAAACACTGAAATAGTCGTGATCAAAACATGACATAAAACAGGAATGTCCAGAGTCGATCTTCAAGGCCTGGTAGCCCACTAGAAGTTTTGAAAACCTTGGTAGCCATGGTTATTAAAGCCAGTGTTGATACTTTTGGCCTTGTCGTGCATGTCTTACATGTTTCCCTTACATGTGCTTACATATGCTTCAGCACACCTTACTTCAGCTGATGGCTGATCGACGACTGTAATACCAAACTGCAATCATCTGAATCAGGTGTGTTAAAGACGTGTAGGGCGATGTAACTTAAAGACCAATTTTCTGTTGCACTTTGTCCTTCCATTTAACTTTCCAAGTTGATGGCTACTGGCCAGTGGAAGTACACTAAGGCAGAAAAAAAATGTTCAATAAAAACTAAATTAAAACCGGTCACGCTTTAATTATGCATTTTTCTATTAACTAAGCAACACTATTTGGCTTACCGTTTCAAAAATTAGGATTTAGTGAGCTTGTTCATTTGATTGATATACCTTTCATATAACCAACTTCAAGTCTTAATTATTTTAACAGCAACTCAACAGACTCCGGTGAGGAAGTGATATGAGTGGTATTTCAGACTGTGCCCATCCTTTCTGTTCAAATTTGCAGCAATCTTCTTCTCCTAATCAGTTTCCAACCTGCAGAGGACTAATAAATCAAAACAGCTTCAACGTCTGTAAAACACATAGTGACTGTGTTTGTATTTGTGTATCTCTGTAGAAGTTTAGCTGTGAATGTGAGCACAACACATGTGGGGAGAGCTGTGATCACTGTTGCCCGGGTTACCACCAGCAGCCATGGATGGCGGGAACCTTCCTCACTAGACACATCTGTGAGAGTAAGAAAAAAATTCATATTTTATTTTCTCATGTGCACGTTTAGCTTCTATGTTCATCCACAACATGTCTCCCGGTGTGGAAACAAACCTCACTGTGGTCTGTGGTCACTCATGCTATGCTACATAATGTTTCCTTAAACCATATTGAACCATATAAACCAAGTACTCTGTTGTACTTCAACCTTACATTTGATTAACCTGAAATGACTCTAAAAAAGTGTTCAGCGCTGACTCCATCCAGCCAGCTGGAATTGGACTTTGGGTTATATTAGACTATCAAAAGTCACCCCTGCATCCTTGATCAACAGCCGTAAAGGGACAATGTCAGAAACCATGATCATAAAACAAATTACAACATGTAATCTTACTTTTATTTTACACAGGCAAAGTTGTAATCGCTTTTTGTGCCTTGATACTGACATAACATCGCTTCTATAAAGAAGCCTGTAACTAGAGCAAGCATTGCAGAATCAATCGTTAAAGATGGAGCAGGGCCAGAATGTCTTATTGCTAAACTGTCAATTTAAAAAATTACAGCACCATGCAAAAATATGAATGCATCTTGGACTTGTTCATATTTCGTCACAAGCTACATTACTTTTTATTGGGACTTCTTGAGATGTATCAGTTTTATTCTTGTTATAATGCAATTCATTCAAGTTCAGCTTATTATGCCATTGGTACAAAGTCATCCAAGGAACCTTAGCCAGTGGCATTAAATCAATAACTTTGCAGCAAATTCTCATGTCACAACAGAAGAACAACATACTTTTACCTCAAGAAGGTTTGAGAAATTAAATTTATGTTGAAGACCACAGTCCACCTAATCCATCCACTATTAGAAGCCAAGGCGTCATTGTATCTACTTTAATTTAAAGTCAATTCTTAGGCTGTGCATCATATTTTGAGATAACGGTGATCTTACAAGGTGAGAGACCCTTTTATAAAATATAGCAGATAATAATTTTTTAATGCAAGCTTAAGGAATTTTACTTCTTTATAAAAGTAAAATATAGCAAGGGGCTCTCCTGAGGAGCTTTCTTTGACTCCATGGTGGCAGGAGCCATCTTCTATGCTGTGCTATGTAGCATAGTTTCTACAGCTGAGAAGAAGCTGTTAGATAAGCCAATCAGGAATGCTCTGTTGACCCAGTGCAGGTGGTGGGAGACAGAAGAGCCGTGGTAAAACTGCATCAGTGCTGGACAATGTCTCCCACTCAGTTCATGCAGCGGTTGTTGCTGAACTGAGAGCTCATCCAGTGATGGACCCCTGCATCCTAAGTACACAAAGTTGCTGCAGATTTTTCCTCTGTAAGACTTTATAACTGTCACTGCTCCCTTCAAACTCAACAAGTTTTTATAACTCTGCTTTTATTTGTATATCCCTGTTTGCACAGTTCGCTCACTTTATGTAAATAGTCTGTTTTTTATACACGTATATAATCTATGCACATCTTTGTACACTTTTATCTCCAAATTAAGCTACTCAGCTGCACATTACTTTTAATCTCAGCCTTCTACTTTTGAATAACTGCGCAGTATTATTTTTCTTATGTTGTTAATTTGTACTTTCTGTACAGTCATTTATTCTTGTTTTTATAGATTTTTTTGGACATTTGTGTACTTTGCCGTGACACCTTAATGTCCCCACTGTGGGATAATAAAGGATGTTTTATTTCTATTTTTGTTACTCATGAACCTTTTGGGACTAAAAAGTGGAAAATATTTTTGTCCCATTGTGTGAGCATAAAACCCAAATCAGTGAAAGTTATTCCTGGCTGCATATATTGTGCTGTACTTTTTTCTTCTTTTTTTTTTTTTTACTTTATTCATGTGTGTTTTCAGAGTGCAACTGCAATAATAAGGCAGAGGAGTGCTATTTTAATCAGACCGTAGCTGACCTGTCCCTAAGCCTCGACACGTACGGTCAGTACCGAGGTGGTGGCGTCTGTATTGGTTGCCGTGACAACACAGCTGGAATCAATTGTCAAAGCTGCATTCCTGGTTACTACAGACCTACCCAGGTGTGTAGGATATACACAGATGTTTACAGTGGTGGTATTATTTCAGTTAGAAATGGTCTTCTTTGCCGTCCAGGTGGGTGCAGATGAAGAGGATCCCTGCATCCCTTGCTCTTGTGATCCACATGGTTCTATCAGTCAGACTTGTGTTGCAGATGAAAGCCAAGCTTCGCCTGGTATGCAAACAACTTTTTCTTCCTTTTGCTCTGACGTCTGTCCATATTTAGAGCACACACATTTCACTTTTTTAATTGAGCTTAAAGTGAGACTTAGATCTAAATGTAACACCTTGTTAGTCCAACCTGATGTCCTGTGGGATTTATATTACTGAAGATCTTGTTGTAGAAATGGCTTTGACGAAGCCAGACTATTTATGTTAAGAGGTAAATTTGCTCCTTTGAGTATTTTATTGTTTTATATCACAGAAGTAGATATATTTTAGTTTCTGTGAGACTTTGTTTCCTTTTTTTTGTCCTGCTTGCTCATAGTGTCTTCTAAGATGTGTGTCCCTTTGTATGTGTTTGATTGGCAGGTCAGCCAGCAGGGTCATGCTGGTGTAAGGAAGGTTTCGGGGGTCTGCGATGTGACAGGTGAGAGACCCACATACTCACGAATTGAAAGACACAGAAATGTAGTGACAGGTGAGCAGAGCCTTTCAGCTCCTGTCTGCTCAAATTATTGTTTGAAAATTGCCAGAAAGCCATTAAGATCTGAGATAATAATATCACACTGTGATCGTATATTAAGTATGAAAGTACTAATAAATGATCATGTATACCCATGAGATATGTGGCTCTGCATCCTGATAATTGAAAGTTTCCCCATTTTTAAAAGCAGAGAGCAAACAAATTAAATAAAGAGGCCTGAAATTTAAAAAAGGGTTGCCATTTTGGTGTTGGAAATGCATGTTTTTCAGGTGAATAGAAATCATGGCCCTCTTTTTTTTAGTGGAATTAGATTTAGAGAATATTTTTCAGCTTTCACAGATGTTATTAAGCTGCTTTTGGAGTTGTTTAATATGACGGCTGAAAAATAAATCCTGTTCAAAAACAATTCCAAGGTTTTTTTCACAGTTATGTTACCGACCTCTGCAATTTAATCAAAAGTGTCTATTTGACTACATAGTAATTCAGTTTTTTAGAATGAAAACAGTTACTATTTCAGTTTAATTTTGCTTATTTGTTTTCAACACGTCTTTACTTTCCACTGATTACATCCTTCAGGTACCTTATAAATAAATGAAAACTGCATCTAGTGAAGAATTATAGTTTATGCTGGGAATGGTTGAAGATGCGTTACTAACTTTTACGAACATGAATCTCAAAAATATGATAACAAATCCTGCTCTACAACCTTGATCATGTTTATTATGCTAAAGTCTTTGTAATACTTTGTAGTCAATAGTGTGAAAAGCTACATTGAGGTCTAGCCAGATTAGCATGGTCAAAGTAGTTGTGTTGTTAAAATCTAATAGTAAAATTGTTGCTTTATCTTCACTTCTGCTGTATTAATTTAATTAACTTGTGTGTTATTAGATTTCATACAGATATTCCAAAATAATAAAATTTAGCAGTAATATCTGCAACAGTCTGACCTCTTAAGGGAGGCTACGTACACTTTGTCCAATTTCATTTTGTTACTGTTTTGTGACATTTTCCATACATGCCATGTCATGAGTTTGACGTATTAAATAAATCATGGGTAGACAAAAGTATTTGCACGGTTTATGACGACAACTAATAAAGTGATTTGACAATTTTAGAAAGTTTATAGATACACAAAGCATAAAACGATTTACTCAAACCCAACTTTAGTGTTTTCTCGTTTTGGCAGAGGGGGGACAATTCAAAAACAGGTTATACTGACTGTTTATGATGGTTTTCTTTATTGTTGTTAAATTCATTTGTCTCCAGATGTGCTGTTGGTTATAAAGACTACCCGACCTGTGAGCGCTGTAATTGCAGAGTGGAAGGAAGCGTCAACGCTGACCCATGTGTAACACCGTGTATATGCAAGGTTGGAGACAGACTCACACACACATTCACATTCATTATGCCAAGTACTTTGTGTTAACCTTTCTAGCCTTGTCATCATTATTTTCACCACATTAACACTGCAATGGCATGCCTTTTGCCCATTTCTGAGAACAGCTCATAAACTCTGTTCCATGCACTTCTTTTCTGTGTGCAGGAAAATGTTGAAGGAGAGAACTGTGATCAGTGTAAACTTGGTTTCTACAATCTGCAACAAGATAATCGACGTGGCTGTGAAAAGTGTTTTTGTATGGGTATTGCAAGTCAGTGCTCTTCTTCAACTTGGAACTTTGAGAATGTAAGCAATTTTACATGTTCATATCCTTTTCTGTTTAATAGATGAAGAATATGATGAAATGACCTTAAACTAGGAGCTAGGAACAAGTCTATTCTTTAAATAAAAAGCACAAGAAGCGTCTCTCCTGTAAACAAACAAACAAAAAAAGCACATCCCAAAAGGGAGACTTTTAAGTTACCTTTGTCCCAAAAAAGACTTTGCAGAATGGCGTTGTCCCACTGTTAAAAAAAATATAATTTTAGTGGAAATGATTTTGAAAAAAGCAATTTTTCAATCTGGCCACATTGGTCTAAGCTTATTTAAAATTTTAAAAAAATTGCATTTTATTTTGAATATAGTCTGTTCAGAATACTTTTAATGTTTGAGTGAAGTACAAAAATAAAATTAAAAAAACAACTGTTGAAGTATTTTATTCTGACTATCTAGAAGCATTTTCATTTGTGGGAGTCAACTCCCAAGCAAAGATTAAATTGCACTGAGAAGATTGCATCTCATTGTCAAACACAGAAGTAGATCATAAATCAAGGCCAATAGATGGGTAGAATGTAGACCTGATGGTTCAAAAGCCCGCTGAAGTTTTGCAGTGCCTAATTAAAAGGCCAAATTGGAAAATGTTTGTTTTTGTTTTGTCAAAAGCATTTGTGCATATGTGATTTTTGTGCAATTTCCCTTTCTCCAAGCACAAGATCTGCGTGTGCCAGCATATTCTAGACTGAGATAGAAGCACAGGTCTTGTACAGTTTCTTTATGTTGGTGTCAGAATCATGCTTCTCATATGGTTAAATAAAGCTGAAAAATCAGTATCTGTAATTGTTCCAATGGTAAGTACAACTGTCCAGCAAACCAATCTATAGATTAACTAGAGATCTGTTTGCAAACTCACTTGAGGAGTATATTAATAATGGATATTATAACAGAATTCATGGCTTCATTCAGTATTTACAGTATTGGCAGACGAACATACTTGAAAACATGCTGTTTGTTGGAATTGTTTGCCAGCAATGATGTGTAATGACAAGAACCAAAAGGTGGAGTTGAGGTCAACCAGGGTCAACATTAACCTTGTTGTCACAGAGGTAAAATACTAACCCTAGTGACGACAAAACAAAACCATAATTAGAGGAATGAGACTCAGAATTTTTAACTCTGAGTTAACAGAGTTTTTTTTTTTTTACAGCAAAAAAATAATAATAATAATGGGGGAGTGTAGGGTGCAAGTGAAAGGCAAGGTGAAGTGCAAAAATGTTGTGGAAAGAGTTTAGAGAGGTAAGACAAGAAGACAAGTCTGGGAAGGAGAAGACAAGAGGCAGCAGGGAGGAGAGGGGTGAAGCAAGAGCAAAAGAGTTTTAACTGACAGGTGGGGTGGGACAGGGGGAAAGAGGAGATGCTGACAGGATGACAGCTCTGATTTAGATACTGATAGTGAGCGTGTGTGCGTGTGCCTGTGAGTGTGTTCCAAAGGGGAAGCCAAGGTTAGGTTAATTGTAAAGACACGTGTGTGTTTGGCTGGCTCTAGCACACACACACACACACACCCCTGCACACCATCAGTCAAGGATTTGGGGGAAGAAAAAAAAACCTCTTTCAAGGTGTCAGTTTGTAGCTGACATGTGACAGATGTACAAAACAAATAAAGGTGTTTCTTATTTATAGCATGCATTGTGCAAATGTGCATTAAACTGACACAAACAAATGGAATATATTTTTGCAGTATTGACATTCTTGTCGCAGTTTGTTTTATGTCGGGCTGTGGAAACGGAGCTCGGATGATATGAGAGCCAATCTAGTTGAACATTCACTACGTTGTCAGTTACAGTTGTATGGAGCATCAAATTAAGACCATCCACTGGGCTTTATAATTAAGCTCAAGGGATTAAAAAGCCTGGCTGCACGATACACGACTTAAATATGTTTTTAGTTGAATGCCACTGATCAGGTGACAACAAGCAACTTACTTCTGCTGAAGTACAAGGGTCAGATCTTTTTAAAATGCAAAAAAATATACTCCTAATTACCGCGGGGATATTATCAAATGTTAATATCTGCTTTATTTTTGGTGCACCGACAAAGGTTGCAATTTATTCTGAGGTGGCATTATCTCTTGTACGTCGTTTGAGTCACCTGGCAAAATAGAGAAGTATTTAGTGTGACATGGAGTTTAATTAACAGCATTTTAACATTCAAACATAAACTGGATGAAATATCTCTGGAAATTTATTGTAAATGTACAGCTGGTCACCATGCTGTATGTCTCGTCTGGTGAGGCTGCTGGAGACTTACAATGATAAAAGCTTGAAATTGAAAGCTGACCTCTTTGTAAAACCTCGACTTGGAATATAGCAGGAGAACAGGAGAAAAGGGTGCAATCCAGCAAAAGCCCTTTCACGAAAATGACTTCAATTATACTGAGCAATTAGAGTAACAGAGTTGTCTGTAGAATAAAGTAAATGACCTCTTTTTCTTGTGTGTGTGTGGTTGCTGTGTTTTTAGGTGACCACTCTTGCTGGCTGGCATCCGGTTGGAGAGACAGGAGGGAGGGTGTGGTCTGTTCACAGAGAGACACCTTCATATCTGACCATCAGACACTTGGATGTTGTGAACGATCTTGGCTCCGCCTACTACTGGAGCGCACCTGAAATATATCTTGGAAACAAGGTTAGAGCAGACAAACACTGTTTTCGTGTACTATTGCATACCTTCTGTGTTGCTAATGATATTCATATTGTGAATTTGTTTTCGCTGCTGTGTTGTTTTACAGAATTGAAAATGCTGCTCCGGTCTGCCCTGTTCCCTTTGAACCATCTGTTAATACAAAAAGATTTTCCAAATAACGTTATTATATTGTTCAACTAGACCAGGCACACACTCTTGATATAGGTGCGCACTCCTCTGTCACATCAGCATCATGTTTCGTTTGAGTAATTTTTGCTTAAAAACGTTGCTTAGAAATTAAGATTACACTCCTGTCGTTTTACAAATGGATAATGAAAACAACAGTGAAAACATGTAAATGCTCCTATAATGTTGCATCATTAGCCTTGAATGCGTAAACACATCCAATTTGTGGTCTCCAAATAATGCCTCCTGGGTGGATATCTGCTGAGAATACACCCCGCTGGGATGCTCACCTCCCTCCCAGGCCTTCTTCTCTGGATCAGCTTCTGCTAATGTCGACCGTTTGATTTTGCGCTGGGGTTTTCTCTGGGTGCGATTGGACTTTTATCACTCCAGCTGATAAATAGCTGCAGTCCATGTTTCTGAAGTTGTTGGCCTACTACTACAACAACAGACCAACTGTGATGTTTGTGTGTCGTGGCTTAGAGGGATCTACCACTGCATTTCATTACATTGCGCCCTGCAGGCCTGGCTTGTCATCTCACTTCTTTGTCTAAGCGTCGATTCCTCCCTCCCCCTAACCATCCCTCCATCCCAGCCTCTTTTCATCGGCCCTGCTCCTCTAACTCTCACTCCATCTCTCCAGGACTCCCATTTTTCACCTTGCTGTTCCTAAATCACCTCCCTCCACTCCTTCCCCACCTCAGCTCTCTTGTCTGCCTCTTTCTCTATCTCTCTCACTTGCTTTGTGTCTCACGGGATAAACAGTGTTTCGCCTGTTGAACTCGATAATCAACTGTTTTTCTCTTAGCGCCCGCACACATGCACATGGCGAACACGCAGCCACACACAGTTACGCTCGCACAGACTCCCAGGTCTACATAAGTCAGATAATGATGTGTTTTGGAGGCATTAGGGATGGCGGAGCAGAACTGCATGCCTCCAAACATGGGAAACAAACAAATTACCATAGTGTGTGTGTATTTGCGTGTATGCATCCATGTGCGTGCAATCGCTGGAAGCGCTATATGCTCGTACTGTATGAAAAAGCAATTCTTTGCTCCATTCTGATTGCGTTACAGAGATGGATGCTCTTTGACTTGATGTGACTCTTTCACACACAGTGGAACGTCATTTTAGTGTGTGTCATTGGAAGTGACAAGCTGTGCTTGTTATAACAAGCTATCAGTTGATGTAAAAGAAAGTAAATGTGTGTGTGATAATGTTCTGCATGGTCTCCAGCTTTATTAATGCAGTGAATGCTCCTGCTCTGTGGCTGCTCGTCCGACTAGAAGCATTTTCCACTCATGCTCGCCGAGTATTTTATTGCCAATGTTGGCCCAAGGACTGCTCATCCACAAAGATGGTCGTTCTCATCTTTAAAGAGCATGCTGTTAAAAGAATATCCATGCAAGGTTTAGAGTTTGTTTGACAGCAGTGAGGCCATAAGTGGAGTTCAATTTAGAAAGCCAAAAATAACTGTAAGATGTTATAAAATGAGAGGTAGTATCCTTTATTTTTAATGTAATTGAATATCCTTCTTAACATTCATTGATATATTTTTGCTACGTTTCTACTTTCTCAGCCTAGATTTATTTCTTTTAATGATCTGTTCAGATATTTGCATGCGTTCCTCCAAAACGTCCCCTTGCAAAATGTAACTTGATAACACATTTTGGCTGGAAATCTTCTTAAACGAGCTCTACCAATTCTTCTGAGTCATCAAATATCCAGGCAGAAATTTAACCAAAAAAAGTTCAATAGCGAAACATCAAATGGGCTTGAGGTGGAACTTGCAAAGGAACATTAAATCAAGTCTGACAATAGAAACAAATTCATAAGCCCATGTCTTTAAATCTGCATAATGTATTGAAAATTTCTGTAACCTTAGAGGAAATTTTATTTTTATCTACGAATTTCATAGTCATTATAGAACAAATGCTTCACATCAGGAGAGTGTAATTCTGTTTTTAAGTGCCTGGGCCCAAAGTAAATAGGATAATACTAGTACAGAATTTACAGAAGCCTTAATTAAACAGCTTTCAAATTCCAACTTTTCTATATCCATCATATTTGACCATTTAAAACCCGACTTGTGGTCAAGACAGATGAAAGCTTCAGAGAGACAGAATTCCCATCATTTGGAGAAACAGAGAGCCAGAGTCAGGCAGAAACTGAGTTCTGGAAGGATGAAAAATAGAGATAAAGTGGTGATGGATGAACATGGACAGAAGAGAAATACTCTTTCCTGACACATGATGAAAAAACACAATGTGCTGGAACTCATGTCCAAACACACAACTTGGCTTGCGATTAATTTTCTCCAAACCTTATCAATAACTTTTCTTCTGGACCTTATGAGAAATGTTTCTATTGCATTTGTTTTCCTGTTTAGCTTCATGAGTGAAGTTGGTTCACGTTAAAATATCTAATGTGCAAGATGCATAAGATAATTAGATTTATATATTTTTATCTTCAATCTTTTTTAGTTGTATAGATTAAAAGTACCATTTAAAACTGTAGTGTTTTAATGAACTATTATTTTTAAAGGTTTACTATTATTTTTAAACTATTAAGAATTTTAAAGACCGACAAAGGCTTGGTTGAAAAACCATCAGTCATCTTTTGATTTAGGGTAAAGTTTAAAAATGTAAAGGTCATCCTTCTCTTTCATTGTTCTGGCCATAAAGGTTTTCCCCAGAAGGATTTGTCATTTCTAGGTAGGGAGCTAAATTTTGGAAGAGGTTCCCCTTCTTGATCAGTAGCCTCTCATTGCATGGTTACATACATGCATACATAAACACATAACTCAGCTATAAAGTTTCTTTTGTGAGCTTCTTCAAGTAAGATTCACAACACGCTTCTGCAACTGACTTTCAAGACCCAGTGATCCGTGGGAGTGCAGAACAATAATTGATTGGCTCTAAGACGACACTGGGAGCAAAAAAGTGAGCTGCTCTTAGTCTTCAATTTAAATGAGATGTGCATACTGAGTTACTGTTCCTCTAACCTTCTCTCATCTGCCTCCTGCAATAATGATCATGCTGTAGTCCTGCGCATTGTTTTTAAGCTTGTTTTTTTAAGTGGCACCATCTGCATTACTTGACACTGCATAAAACGTCACAGTTAATACAAAGTTTATATAATGTTCGTAAAGTGAGCACCACCAAAAGTATTTTGAAAAGTTCATCTAACCAAACAAACTACCTAATAGAATAAAACCACCTCCTTGTGATTTTATAGATCTGACATGTTCATATGTTAATGTACTTTCAGAAAAAACGTAGCTTCTCTTGAAATGATCCATCAATAATCAAACTTACATTTACAAAGTCGTAAACCAGTCAAAACTGGCATGGGAAACGCTGCAGATTTACTTAATTACTTTACAAAAGAAAGATCTACAAGGCTAACATTGGCAGAATGTGTGTGAAAAGCAAACAAGCTCCCAATCAGACTTATAACTGCAGAATGGTGAACTATAAAGTACAGTAGTTGGGTTGAGTCTCTAAAGGATTCATGAAAATGGTTGAGATTTTTCTTTAATATGAAGAATAATGTCAAAGAGTCAGTTGTGCACTTATTATTAAAGTCATATCTATATATATATGAATCATTCCTGTAAAAAAAAAAAATATATATATATATATATATATATATAAAATAAAAAAGCACACCCTATTTTACCCCTCAGCAAAAGACTGCGGTAAAAGATGACTTTTCTCATCATAATGTGGCTTACTCACAGCAAATGCTTTGACTGTCAATATGAATACACAAGAGCAAATACTAAAACAGTTTTCTTTGATCACTCAAATTTCTTGGAGTTTTTTTTTGTATTGGTAATATTATTAGAGGGGTTACATGTGTATGCGAAGTCTTTGCATTTGCAGCAATGCGGAAATAAGCATGTTAACATTATTTTTTGTTATATATTTCTTCAAATTCACAACAGATGTCAGGAGTGATCCACCATACAGAGGAATCAAAACAAATAAGTCCATAAACTAAGTACAGTAGAACCCCAGTGTTTATGGGGATTAGGGAAAAAATTGCAGAAATCCACAACTACTTGGGATTCGCTCTAAAAACACTTCTGCCTATTTGAATAGTTGTAACTCCAAATATACCTTGATATGCATTATTACACACAGTGGCAACAATGTTGGCACTACCAGAGAAACTAATATTTGCAGTCTTCCTGCTAATTAGTATCTATGAGAAAAGAAAAGGTGCTCCTGGATTCTTTGGCTCTTTGGCTACTTTGCAAATGCCTCACAATAGCGTGTCAAGCAGAATTGCACCTCGGCATCCTAATTGAAGGCCTATCATAATATTTCTCCAAAGATTGAAGGAATAAGCAAGGTATCAAAGAAAATTCTTACTGGGACAAGTGTAGATCTACTAACTGAAGAAAGTATGGGGAAATCAGTAGATATTCTTGATAAAATCTCAAAGTATTTGTTCATTTTTAGACAGACAAAAGTCATAAACATACAACCAAGGAATCAACTAGTTAAGATTTGGGAATGGCATGTTCAGTTCCCTGATGTGAATCCAATAGAAAATTTATGGGAAATGAATATCAAGGTGCAAAAATAAAGAAGAACATCAGGACTGTTCTTCTAAACAATTTGAATCAGAATTGTTTGGAAGAAAGGGTCAAAATCACACATGTAATAAATTCAACTATGTTTTGTCTTTTCCAAATGGACTATTTTATCGAGGACCAAACCACTTCAAGAAGAATGTTTTATATGTTGGAGGCAAAAGTCCAATTTGTGCTTTAATTTTTCGTAAAAGTAAATTATTTACCCTAAGGTGAGTCAAAGATGTAACTTTTATAGACAGTAAAATTACATGTTGCCCTACATTTTTTACTGTAGGTTATCCTTACTGCTTTATTCTCCCCATGGCATCAATCTGAAGCATGAATCTGACCTTTTCAGAATACCAACTCTAAAACGAGGATGGAGTCATACTTTGTAGGTCATTAAACTTTTGACTTGGTTATGTAAAGTTATGGAAAAGTTATATTGCATCAAGGCTCTGCTGGGAACCCTGGAGGAATAGTGAGGTGGATAGTGACTCATTTTTTACTCCTCCTATCACTTTCCATGTCAAACCCACTCCTTGGCATAGGCAGTAAATTAAATATCAAAAGTTTGTTTTTCTAGCATCTTCTAAGATAAATATTTTTCCCTTATTTACAATAGTTTTGGAAATAAGTTTTTACTCTACAGAGTGCCTATAACTTAATGTGGTAAAACATCTATTTCACAATTTTTTTATTAATGGCAATCTTCGTGTTGTGATTACTTTTCTCCCGTCCTCCCACATATTGTATCAGAATAAGCTGTTACTCATAGCCAGTAATAAAGGAGTCACTTTAATGAAAATTGAGTCAGGCTCTTTGTTACAGTTTGAACAGTGTGGATTATGACTTCCTTTTCTCCTGACCACTAGTAGAGATAATAACAGGCTTATCTTACTTACAGGGGTGCATCTAACCAATGTCTGTTACAGCAAAGTGTTTATTCTACGATCGTTGTTACTACCCATAATTCCGTTCTCTCTGTAGATACGTTTTCTCTCCTGCTGTGCTTTTTTTTTTACTATTGGTTTGTCGTTTCCTCAATTTCCTTTCTTTATTTCTTCTCCAAGGGTGAAACTGGGCACTCATGTTGCTATGAAAAAGCTTTGATTGTTGACCGGAATTCAAGGGATGACATCAAGAAAAATTAGCTTTCTGAAAAATATCGAGTGTTTCAAAGAAAGTAAATTAGAAAAGTTAGAATCCTTTGGAGGTTCCCAAACCTCCAAAGGATCTGAAAAAATTACGGTCTTTAGCTTCTTAGTTCAAGGACTCAGACATTCTAGGTTATGCAAAAGATATTTTCTCAAATGTGTTACAGTTTTAGAGATTCAGTGACGATAAAAAAACATGATGGTCTTAAACTAAAATCAAGAAGATAATTATCAATATATTTTTGGTAAAATCAATTACTTTCCCTTTTGCAGCAGGTTTCAATGAGCGTATGTTTCTATTGTGCAGGATGTTCTAGAATTTCCCAATCAAAATCCTCACATAAATCCAATTTAGTCTTTGGCAAGAGTTAAATTTTTCTTTTTATGCTCGCTATCCAGTCTGACTAAACCTAATCTATTTTGAGAAGTACAATGAGCAAAAATCTAGTTTTTAGAGCTGCAAAACTGAATACATATTCATGCCACCGCTTTAGATTTAACTTATAAAAAGATTTGAAAATCTTTGGCCACTGTGCATTTATGCACTGATTTGTGTTGGCCTGTCACATATAATCCCAATAAAATACTTCATTTGTGGGCATAATCTGAAAAAAATTAATAAAAAAAGATTCAAGGGATGGCATCAATTATGATGCATTAAAACTGCTGCTTTGCCGCAATAATATAAAAAGTTGAAATGCTTTGTCATACCTCAGCTTAGATAATGACAAAAGCAGGTCAAGCAGCAGAAGTGTTAGAGAAGTGGGAGCTGCAGAGTGTAAGTTTATGCTATTATTTTACTGTCCTCTGGGGTCCAAATCTGTAAATTGAGGTAGATCAAGAATAAGTGTTATTGAATAAAAACCTCCACCGAAGCACCCCTGCAGGCCTTCCCGGGGTGCGTGTGTTTGCGTGCGTGGGTGTACGTGTATGTGTGCGCGCTCAGGTTAGCCACCAAATGAGTGATTCCCTCATCCTACTTTAAAAAGTGTGTGTAATGATGCAGAATAGTGGAGGTTTATGGAGACATTATGCCTACGTTTTACTTCTTCACTTATTCTCTCAAGGACCATTTCTTTATCTTTCTCTCCCCCTTTCCAGAGTGTCCCCTTCTCTCAGTTTTATAGTGGCATTATTATCTCACTCCCCCACCCATTACTGCTCAGGATGGAGCAGAATAATAAATTTCAGGATCATGCCGATGCAGCGTTTCTCCAGCTCAAGCTCCTTTTGTGGTGTCAACAGAAAGGGTGCAAAGAAACACCGTTGGACAACAAAGACTGTGCTGAATACCTGTTCTCTGCAACTTTTTAACATTTCAAAATCGTTTTAGTTTAGAAACGGATTTTGAACAGATTGGTGTATATCAGCAAGTTTGTCTAATTTTGTGTATTAGTTGCTATTTTTTTTTTTTTTAAACATTTATTTATTGATTTTAACAGGAGAACGAGAAACATACATATATTCACTTACAAAAACTTAAAGTGTAGAAGAATAAGGAACATACATATATACACTTACAAATACTTAAAATGTAGACCTAGACCAGACAAAAACCCAAAGGGCATATACACAAG